>JAHPZR010001740.1:45000-64095 GCA_019787425.1 Platygyra sinensis
CGTAGCTCCTCGGCCGGGTTGTTCAGTGCCCGATTCAGCTAACCAAGGAAGAGGTAGAATTTTGCTTTGAGTTTTGTGGTAAGGTTTTCTGTTTCTTGTTTGACCTTCTGTTTTGAGTTTTATAATCACCATATACACAAAGCAAAGCAGCAAAAAACATTTGTATAGAAGAAAAAGTTATAATTCAAATAAATTTTAATCCTGCGCTAGCGTTAACTAGCTTCCGAACAATCCTGCCTTGTTCTCAACAAGTTAGCCTGACATGAGCCCGCTATCCAATCGAAAATCCAGTACTTGGTCAGCGGTCAACTTCAAAAACACGTGACCTAGATGAGTTGTTGGCTTGAGGCCGCGATATGGTCACGTGATACTGGTCAGCAGATACCTTGTTTTGAAAGGTGTCAGTTGATCATAAGAGGGATGTCCAATATCAAAGAACTACACGGTAAACCTAGCCTGCGTTGCAGACTCGGAAACTAAACCCCGGTATAGTCCGTCTGCGAATCAGCAACCGTTAGCTTGTTCCATCCCCCGCGTGTTACCAAGGCTTTTTATAATAGGTTCTAATTGGCTCTTGCATATGGCTGTTCTTTCGTGCACCGTGATTGGACGAGTGGATCTCGTGGAACCATGGTTACCCGGTTCCACAAGATCCACACGTTGCATTACGTATTAGTTGAGTGTAACAAGACTGAAATTATTTGTTCCTATACAATTTGCCTCTCTCATTTGTGTTTATTTAGATCACCACCGTGCTACTTTTATTTCATCATCAAAAGTTTTGACTCGAATTTTTTCCTACGATATCAAGTTACTAACCAGTTGTATTTAACAACTATTCACCGAAGTGGAGGTGGCTAGCGGTGGATATTTACCGAGCTGCGAAGCGGCGAGGTTAATATCCAACGCTAGCCACCGACACTGAGGTAGATATCTTGACTTCCATTCACACCATGACAGAAAACATAAAATCAGCACTGCTGAGACACTTCTGCACAGAGCTTTGAATCTCCCCAACACACAAGTTGAAAAGATCCGCGAAACTGCTCGTGTTCGCGCCGCTTTACACTCCAACGGCTATCCCACAAAAATCGCTGCTGATGTTATAAGAAAGAAAGCGAGACCTCCACCACCTACACCTACACCAGAAGGGTTGGTTGGTATGTTCTTTAAATGGGCTGAGCCAACAAACCGACATAACTTTGCAGTCCTTCCCTACATCAAAGGCATCACGGAACCTCTTACATGAATCCTCCCCGGGGGGGAGGGGGTACTCCCGCCAATTTTGGATAGGGGTGTGCCGCGAAGGTTCTTAAACCCTGACCCTATTTAAGGACTAAGAAAGCGAAAATTGATACCTTTTTAAGGCCTAAACACGAAAAATGACACCCTATTCAAGGCTATTAAACCTCTGTAAAATCACAGTTGTTTTAAAATACTTAAAAGGATACATTAAGCTTTGAAAAAAAACGTTCGTATAGGCGGGCGTTTTCACACCACGGTATTAGATAATACAATTTAGCTACCCTATCTAAGGACCACACCAGGAACGCGGTTACAAAAGGGTAAAAAAAGATACCCTATTTAAGGACCAAGAACCTCAAGAGCCCTCCCCTATTCCGCGGCACGTACCTATATCGCCCATATATGGGAGTATCCCCCCCCCCCGGGAATCCTCAAGGAACACGACATCCAAGTCACCAGCAAACCGGTCAAAACTTTACAACAGCATTTCCCTATCCCTAAGTTTCGACCTGCCGAAGACGACTAATGCAATGTCATCTATAAAATTCCATACACATCTTGCCCCTGGAACTACATTGGCGAAACTAAACTTGAAGATCCTTTACTACTAGGAGAAAAGAGCAAATGAAGAACATAAAACATTGTACAAAAGGCTCAAACGTCGCAAAACACGCGTGGACTTTTAATCACGTTATTGACTTCAACAACTCTAAGATCATCGACAAAGCGAACAACCGGAGTAGGAAAACAAAGGAGTCATGGCACACGGCAAAAACTGTTGGGGCGGACAATAATTCGTGCCCGCTCCCAAGACAATACCACATTCTTTTAAAGAAACGTTAATTTTCTTAGCACTTTTAACACTTTTTTTTTACTTTTTAGCACATGCTTTTATCTTTTAATTTATGCGAATTTCCGTTATATTTAAATTTCTTTCGCCCTTATTCTTCACACATTTTTTTATCCGTTGAAGACAGCAGTTCAGTCTGTCGAAAGCTCATAGTCTTTTAAAACTTTTTATCAGAGAACGCTTATACCTATGCCTTATCTCAATACTGTTTCAGTTAGCATGTTTTCAATTGTTCTGCAACAGTGGAGCGCTCAGTATGTTGTGAATAGGAACAATAATTTCGTCGGCGCAAATGTGGTGCTTGATAATTCCTCAATAGGAGCAGTCGATCGAAACAATTTAAAGATAACGAAGGGAAGAAATCTGATCTCTGATAAATTACTGTGTCGATGGCTATTAAAAATCTATTTATTGAACTTGAGAGAGCCTGAAAGAGTACTGGCTTGTTTGTGTCTAATAAACGTTCTGTTCGAACAAGAGCACTGAACGAAATAACAGGTGCGCAAACGTCATGCTTGGCAGTTCCTCAGTGGGAGCAGTCGATCGAAGAAACAATCCGAAAGACTCCCGTTTTATCATAATTTATAAAATTTAATTTATAAATAGACTGATATACTCTCAAGATAATGAGATTTTATCTGGGATATAATGTTACGTCCGTCGATAGCTTTCATAATTTCTTCTAATGATAATTATTCGTTTTTAAAATGACTTTTCTCGTTTAGTCGCTTAAGAAGTTGAGAGTAGAAAGGAAAGGAAAAGGGAACCGTGCAACAATCAGTTTAAGTACAAACCAATGGAAAGCAAGTATTTTTTGATATCTAGATACGTGCTTTCAATGTTGTTACGCTTCATAGTGCCCCGCCAGAGCTTTTGCGGAGCCTTAAAACATATAGCAGCTGACTTGAGCAAACCTTAAACATTGAATCCGGAAGCCACGAAATCGTAGAATCCGGAAACCGGAATCCGGAATCCGGAATCTTGATATTAAACATGACGACAGAAATAGTTCATCTCAGCAAAATAAAATTATACACTGAAGTTTATTTTCTTTACTTTAATTAAAACTTTGTATTGTAAAAAAATGTCTAGTTTTTATTAACAACACCTTTACATCTGATCAGCTGGTTCAAATTAAAGGTAGATGAAGTAATTCAGTGGGTAATTTACTACTCAGTCTGCTTCAGGATTAGTAATTTTCCGGGTAGATAGACTTACCCATAGCCTGCGAGCAGGCTATAGTGTCTATGTTTCCCATGCATTCAAAGGCTGCTTTCTTGCTTTTCACTTTGGCACGGGAGCGAGTGTCTTCTCGCTGCTCGCCTTGTCCCAACCCGGCCCAAACGCAAGAGCCTGAGTTCATCCTTGTTTTCAACCTAGTCTAGATCAGATTGCTCTGAGAAGACTGGTGAGTAGCACAATACCAACAACCTATTGTTACAGAATTAATATCAAAGCGATGTTCGCGTGCGATAATTTTCTGCAGTCTTTTACACTTTTAAAACACATGTGATCCGATCCGTTCGCAAGCGAAGAGCAGTCGGAAGTGTGCAACACTTCTACAAATTGATAGTCGACAAGAATGTCTAGCAGTGATTTGTCACAATATCAATGTGAACATAGCGTTTATCTGGAATTAGTCTAGTATCTGTTGGGAAAAACAAATTTACTTACACCAGCCAGATTAGCCTTCGGACATCGAAAGTGGGAGGCGCGACCGTCGAGGTACAGGTGGCTGTCACAGACGGAAATCCTGTTCTCCCTTGCTAACTTGTTCAGTATCTATTAGTAGGCCTTTCCCGATTATGCTAGTAAAAACTGCCACTTTATGCTCCTAGCAATTCTCGTTTTACGCGAAAAATAAGCTCAAATTATAATTACGCCCGATTCTCAAAATAATGCCGCTTTGGTTCCAGAAATGTTTTATTTGTTTCTTTAATTTATAAAACTTCTGATGCAGCCAAAACTTGTCCAATCATAAACATAATTACTGTTCGAAGTCTTTAGCGTTTGTTTACTGTGAAAAACAACGCTGCTTTCTATGAGCTGCAAGTTTCGAGAATATGGCGTGGCACTGCCCGACGCCATCTTGTTGGAGCAAATGCGTGGACGGCCTCAAAAAGTTAACCGCTGACCAGCTAGGTCCAGACTTTTCGAGTCAGTTCAGAGTTACAAAGTTACAGAAATGCGTCTCTTATAATCACCACAATGCTTTTAAATTTGAAATTTTTGAAATCTAGATCAAAGCTATGCCAAATGCCAAATAACGATAACAATTCTAATAATGCCAAAATTATGCTGGCATAATCGGGAAAGGGCTATCTGCTATACCACCAGCAAATAGCAGCTCATGTAAACAAAATGGCTGTTGTTACCAACAAGCTCATTCAAGTCGCTCACAGAGTGCTGAGAATCAATTTATGACGCAGTTTATTTTAAATTCTCATATTAATGGCCCTCAGTCGAAACTCACGTTTCAAAAGTAGTGAAATTTGAGGTCTTTTTTTTCTTCGCGTCTTAATTTTTAAAGGAAAAAGCTACGCAACGTGGTTTTTGCGCATTTGAAGCACTTGCTTTTAATTTTCTTCCTCTTCTTGTCTTTTTTTTTTTTAAATTGCGGATTCCGGATTCCGGATTCCGGATTCCGGATTCCGGATTCTGGATTTCGGATTCCAGAATTCTAGAATTCCAGAATTATGGGATTCCAGGATTCCTGGATTCTTGTTCCCACATTCCATGTTTTAGGGTTCCCCGCTGACTTTTAGTGATTTCATTTGTCGATTAAAGAACATGAATGCTATCTTCAGACGAAGAGAATGCTTTGTTATAAAGTCTTTAAAATAGAGAACCCGGTTTATAAACTTAAACAACATTTTCAAATTGCATGTCTCCCATCACGTTCCAATTCAATTCAGTTTATTCACACTTATTTACACAAACACGATTCCTAGGAAGACCATGTAAAATGATATGATTTCGTGTATAAATAAAGATTGATGATGATGATGATGACGATGATGATGATGATGATGATGATGATGATGATGAAGAAGAATGGAAAGAAAGGTAAAAAGAACAAAGGAAAAGTAGCTTACATGTGCACTAGGTATTAATTTGAAATAGTGCGTAGTGGCCAAAGGAGCAGAGCTTTCGAGTTGGCCACTACCACAGTGCAGTTAAGTTTTGCATTGCGCATCCCTACTGCGCACGATTTTTGCGAAATTAGCGCGCGCAAATTAGCGCGTACACGTACACAACGAAAGAATTTCCCTCAAGCTAAGCTCGATAGCGAAATAATTGTTCGTTTTCTTTTAAACGAGCATGGTGACCTATATTTTTTTATTGCATAATAATAGTCTAAATATTATCCTCTTTAATTTAAAAGAAAACTAAAAATTTTATCGGAAGGAAAAAAAGATATAGGTGAAAGAGTGTACGAAACCGTTACTCTGTGATGCAAATTATGACCGCAAAAATAACGACTCTACGAACGCTTTACGTCCACGTCGTTTCAAATAGCGTGATGTTTCCACAAATTTTATATGATACTGTTCTACATGCTCGACACTTTCTACCTGTCAAGTTTTTTCTCGAGTATTACTTTTATAAACTATGTTTCGAGCTACCGCAAAATGTAACGTGGACCGATGAAAAACGCGCGTGATTAGCACGAGTACAGACACAAATGAGGAAAGATTGGCCCATCACATCTCTTAAACGAGAATGGTGACCTATCATTTTTATTGTATTTTTCGAAACAGTGCTTGGTAGAGAACATTCAGGGAAAGTTTCAAAAAAGATTCATCGGTAACTTTTTTTTCTGAGGAATCACCTTAATAGTAAGAGCCGGTTATTTACAGATCAGTAAATTTGCTTAAGTATTTTGCGAATAGCCACGATAAAAAGTATCGTTTAACTGTATATTCTCAGTTACCTTTTCCTAAGCCCAAGTCGTGAAACAAGCGGCGTTCTGGGGGGCTATTCAGTAAAATATGACTTTCTTTAATGACTCCAGTACGTATAGCCAATTTAGTTGAACTTGAGAGTGTATTGGCTTGTTTTTTGTTTAATGAACGCGCCTCAGGGCTTGCACGATCATACTGAATAGTTGAAGTGCAATTCAACAATTGTGTTTTGTGCACGGTCAAGGCCAAAACAGCAGGCAAACATATACAACAAAGAACTTTGTAGGGTTTCATAACCATTAGCCTCTATTAACTATAATGGACGAATAAATCAGATAACAAGGTTCAAGATCTATGGGAAAGAAGTAGTCTTTATAAATATTTGTCTTGCAGTTTGCGAACCGTGATAGCTACTTTCTGATCTACTATCCACAAACCACAATACTGCTTAGCTCTTCAAGTATGAATGTCATGCAGAAAATAAACAACTTCAAGATCACTTTCTCACAAGGGCGCCAAGAGACCAGCCTATAGTCATTTAGTCTCTGTATCACTTAAAAATCAGACAAAATCTGACCCACCCGCCGGAGGGGGGACTTTCTATATGGTGTCCCCCCCTCTCGGGGATTGGACTCTCTTTTAATGTTCTCCGGTTAAACAGCAAAACAACGGTTAACAGCGGTGAATACTCATTAAGTCCGATATCCCCTTATTCCTAAACATAATAGACTTGTTGACAACGTAGGATCACCACATTGATCACGCGTCCCGACCGAGTGAGGGGAAAGTCAGTCATCCACGTTACTGGCAGCAGTCAAAACTTACATAACCTCAGCTTGTTGTTTGTTCAAGACAGACGATCAAGGTACATAACATCTTTAGAAGTTCTTCAAAGTTTAAAAGCTTCTTGAAGATTAATTTCTTTGCTATTCATATGTAACAAGCCTCGGCCAAATTATCTTGTTAAAATACTCCAAATTCTTTGATTTGCATGTTCAATCACGTGTAGCGAACATTCTAGAAATCATGTTTAGTAAGTACTTGCGAAATCGCCTCGACTACGTGAGGAGGGAAAAATACGTCATGTGACAAATGATTTAAAAGGAAACAATTTATTCCGTAACGACATTCGAAGTCAACCATCGATCATAAGCGAAACCATATCAAACCATAGCGAATCAAGGGATCCGACTCAGGAACACAAATTGTAAGTAGCGAAACCCTGTTGTAGATTCAAATAAGAATGTTGTAAATAGTAATCTAGCAATTTATTTTAATTTCAGTTGACTATATACGATGTAACCACGGACGCAACGAGCCGTGGTCACTCAAGTGCAATAAACCTGATTATTTTGGATCCCTGGTGGCTTAATCTTGAAGCAAGTAGCACCTTCAATCATAGGAGCGAAACATTCTTACTATTCGAAAGCGAAAAACAATTTCTACCGAACAGCTGGACGCATAGAAGAGTAGTGCTTCGGAGAGTAACAGAGAATTAACGAGAATCAACAGACTTAAATAGCTCTGTATATTATCCAACCGTCACTTCTGAGGATGTATGTTGAGGCATACGAAACGTTAAGTCATTAATCAAAGTCTTCTACAACATGCATTGTTTTGTCATGTTTGTAACCGCAGTTTGTATATTATTTCTGTTAAAGCTGAAATGGCACTTTTATAACTTTTAAAAGCGATAAAGAGGATCGGCATCGAATACCTTCTACTCGTTGAGTAGATTGTCAAATATCTCCCTTCATAATTTTTTTTGGCTTACCCTGAGGGTGCCGCGGCTTAATATCCTGAAGATATTGCGAAAGCTCCTGCTGTAGAGCTTTTAAGGCTGACCACCTATGGTGTACCAAAACCGCTTTTTTATATGGTGTTGCCCCCTATACGCAATTGGCCTCGCTGTTAATGTTCTCCAGTTAAACAGCAAAACAACTGTTTGAATGCCTGCAGGTTTAGCAGCGGTGAATACTCACAAGTCCGATATCCTGCTATTTCTAAAACACAATAGACTTGTTGACAACGTAAATCACCACATTGATCACTTGTCCCGACTCAGTGAGGCGAACTTCAATCATCCACGTTACTGGCAGCAGTCAAAACTTAGATAAACCCAGCTTGTTGTTTGTTCAAGACAGACGATCAAGGTAAACAACATTTTTAAAGTTGTTCAACGCTTAACTGAAAGCTTCTTGAAGATTGATTTCTTTTCAAGCTGTTCATATGCAACAAGCCTCGGCCAAATTATCTTGTTAAAATATTCCGAATTCTTAATATCCGTGAGCGGAAAACAATTTCTACCAGAGAACTAACGAGAATCAACGAGAATCACGCTTCCTGGATGACAATTGAAAGGCAGCTACCTTTCAATTCAGAGTTGAACAGCGAAGAGTACGAGCGCCGTCGTTTCTCTATTTCATTTTCGCATAAAACGTTTACGCTTCAGCTATTTCTAAGGCGTTTTCTAGATCTGATCCCACTGTAGGATGGATGCGTATAATAACTGTTTTGCTTTGTTTTTTTTTAGGCTCGCAGAAACCTGTTGCCGTGCATCGACACTGAACTCAAGATGAAACTTCATATCGCGGTTTTAATTGCAGCAGTTCTTTTGTCAACCATGACGGATACGGTGGGTGAGTGGATACGCACCACACCAACAGCAACTAGCTTTATTTGCATACCTTTGCATGACCGTAACCGGCTACATACAGAGTTAAAAAAGCTTTTGGGAACTAGAACAGTAAGGATTAGACATTATCATGAACATCATGGAAATTATGAAGTTACATCAGTTTAATTTAAGAGAAGACTATTTTGTGTAGATCAAAGCACGCTGAAATGAGGTTTGCTAATTGACTGTTAACATATAATGATTTGAAGAAGTCACTCGGCGATGGCTTGTAAAGGAGATAATTGTTTAAAATTCGGAAAGAATAATTTTTTCTATAAAATTAACCTCTTAGAATAGAGTGCACTTTGTTTGATTTAATACATAATAAAGTGAGATTCATTTCCAATTTGATTAGATTAACCAATATGGGAGAGTCTGTTAACCCTTCATATCCAACAGTTTCAGTGCTTATAGTTTGTGGTTGCCTATTCTAAATTTCACTGGTCGTTTTCAGTGGCTTAACTTGCTCGTTAAGCTTAAAAGAAAGAAAGGTGTATAATCGTTTTTAAAAGTGTTAAAAAATTCTGGTTTGTTTTACATGGTGTGCTGCCAGTGTAAGATATCCTTTGGTTACATAAGGTTAACACAATGTTTGATTTTAGCTTTTGTTAAGTACGTAAGATCAAAATAACGCAAATAGTAAATTTCAGACATTACCTACATGCATTACATTAACATAGAAATATTTTTACCAGCCTGATGAAGCTCTTCACGGTTACCATAAGGCGTTTAAATATAATCTACATTCCCTAGATGAGAGTAGCAAGGCGGAGGAGGTGGGGATCTCCATTCTGTCTCACGTTTCTTCTTTTGGTAGCAAAAAGTTGAGAAATTATGGGTCACGTGACAGGCGCTGCACAAGGCATATTATGGAGCTGGAGGGTTGTACTTAGTCTCATGTTGATATCAGATGTTGCTTTTCATTTCAGCTTTGCAGTCGGGCAAATTGAACAAAACGTTTATGAAGAGGAGACCTACGCGGTCAAGGAGGACTTGGAGCGTCCGTGATTTGAATGAGGCATACGACGCTCTGGTAAAACCTGAGTGTCAAGATTATCCATTAAAGATTGTTCTGGCGATACCCAAATGCATAAACCAACTTCAGTTGAAAAAATGGAGATGAAGGCTATTCCAGTTCGTTAAACCAAGACCATGCATTGTACCAGCATTGGTTCGACTTGTTTACTCTTCTTTCTTAGTTTATTAGCCGCTTTTCTTGCGTTAGGCAGAGAGTAATGAGGTTTTAAAAATGTACGAAAACTAAAACAATCCAATACTGCGTTGATTTGATTTGTTAATTAACAAAATGACGTCAGTTTTTCACGCGCATGTCCAGTTATTGATCATAATTTTCGTCGTAACATTGTCAAAGTAGCTGTGGATCCGCAAACTACAATGTTGTGACGAAATTCAATTTCAATAACAGGACAGACGCATAAAGCAATAACAAAAAAGCAGAAGGGAAAAATTAAAATTAAGTCATGACGTGAGAAATTCATATGTCATTCCGCTTATTGACAGTGAAACTGATTAGTCAATTAGCGCGCGAGAATTTCTGCAGCTATTTTAAAACACTGTATTGATGATGCATCATAGTACACTGGGGTTATTAGGTAAACGGTCAATGTATGTAACGGCCAATGCAACGATACACTAAAAACTGTTGGAACTGAAATCAAGGACTGTCTATCGTTTATTTTCGTTTTGTTTGGTGCATACAGTTGTTTAGCTTTAACTTTAAAGTGCCTATGAATTAAAAAATAATTTCTGCTTATTTTGAAAGACTTCTCAAAGTAAAGAAGAATTCCGTTTTCTTTTTTGAAATATCTCTTTTCGTTTTGGAGATATTCATGTTTTTGTATTATGCAAATGAGCAATTCTGTGTGATCATGACAAGCGGTAAATTTGATCATAGTAGCGCTTTAATTTAAACAGCAAACCAATGATTTGCCTTCCCGCAAGAAAGCTAAAATTAAAGGTGAATACAAAGTGAACGATGCTCTATTGTAAAAATACAATAGATTTTGTCAGGACTGAGCCATTACCCGGAGGATTCAACTTCCTTACAGAACCCACACAGAACCCATACAGCATCTGTGAAACGGCGTTTTCACAAGTAGGTTCAGTTTTAGATAAGCCCTGGAAATTAGTTTTCAAAGCCAATCCGAAGCTAATGCGTAAATGATTCACAATGAACTAATGAGTTCCTGATTTCGTTGACAGCATAAAATCAGGTCATATAGACATCTTTAGCAGTCCGGGATCGTTATCACTTTTGATAACCTCAACCAAAACAAACCATAAACCAATCGTTGCACAGGTTTTCGTTCACGTGACGTTATTTGGTAGCAACAGTGTATAATTCAATATGCCGGTCGACGGGGCGCTGCGATGAAAAGGGCTACTCACAACATCACAATGCAGCGTCATTGAATTAAATTTATGTTTGCTTCATAATAGGTTATGGGATTATGGAATAAAAACAGAAATGTATGGAAGAAAACTGTCTTCGTCCAAAGTTACTGCGAATTTAATTTCCACACCGTGTGGTATTTGTTCCGCGAGGAAAATGACACAGCGAAGGTAGACAACAAATATTCTGTTCACAAAAGCGTTGTTTATTGACACTAATATGATAATAGCTTCCATTTTCCCTCAGGCTTCATTTTCTTGGTTGCTGGCGAAGCTGCTTGTTCAACAGTCTGTAGTAAATATAAACGAAAAAGTGACAGTAAATACATTTTGAAGAGCTGTAACTTAATTTCGTTTAGTTTGCGTGATAACAAACAGTATAACTTGTAACAGTTAATTCAACAGCCAGGCTCGGCGTAGTAACACGTAAATTGCAAGTAGCTAACATGTTCACAGAATATTTGTTCCTCCAGAGTTAACATTTAGAGAGCTTAAAACATATCTGGCAATACAAACGAGCCGAGAGAGAAAAAACCTGGCAAAAAACAGAGGTGTCAAACTCTACAAATTTCACGCGGATTGCAGCGGAAGCCAACCTGACATATGACCTATGTCCTTTCAAAAGCACAGGATTTTTGCTTTTCGAAATATTCAAAGATCCCCAGATCGTACCATACAAAAGGGGCAGATCCTTAGAGATATACTAGTTCGAGCAAAACTACCTAAAGTGGCTATTACACGCGGATAGGAGTTGCGTAGGCCTGTTACCCCATTGTTGTCACTCGCTGAATCCAACAATAAGCTCGAGTCATCATATTAATGACTGGTGAGCCAGAAAACTGACCTAGTTTGGCCGGCATTTCTTGAAAATATCTCAGGACCACGAATGTGTGGACATTGAATCTTGGACTCAAAAATATAGGCAACTTACCTTTCAATGCATTTGCCGATTGACCGTCTCAGGCGATAAAAATACCTCACGTACGTCAGGCAAACATTAGGCGGGGATGAATAAAATCGCTGTCCTCTTCAATGTCGATATCATGTCGTTCGAATTCAAGCTTGAATTTTTCTTTAGGTCTTGCAGAAGTCTTTTTTGAATCGAAGACGCAGTCTTGCCACAAAATCGACATAAATTTGCTGTTTTGATTCTATGGGTACCAGCATCCGCCATCTCAATGCCTAGGAACACATCAAATACAGATGTAGATATGGCCGCCGTTACGAACAGCACATCGCAAATCAAAACAACCCCGTGCACTTTTTTCACAGATCGTGCACAACACTAAAAACAGATTAAATCCCAAGTATATAGCGTGAAGATTAACGACATATTTTTTGTGATTGTCGCAAAAATCTGCAAGCAACTCAAATCTAATGACAAAATGAAAAACATACCTGATCTGTATGCAAAATTGCAAGCGTTGTTTCACTTTACGAGTACCATTTTACATCGTTTACGCTGGTCTTCAGCCGCCATCTTCAAAACACGCGAGGCTCTTCCTTTCTTGGTACTTATCGAATAGAGTTATGGGTAAATTACCCGAGCATAATCGAACAAAGAACGAGCAAAGCGAAGTGAATACGAAAATTCCCGATTTTTGAAATGGCCGCCATTATATAGACGTCACATGGTTATCAAATCTGATAACGATCCCGGACTGTTTAGCTTGGGCGGTTTGTTTCCCCATTGTAGACCACGTAATGATACTCTTGAGAATTCTTGCTTTCAAATTTTTAAATAGTCGCATGGATATGAATGAATAATTTCAAGATGGATAAAAAAGGGATTCTCCAGAGAATCCCAAGAGGTCTATTGATCACGTGTTCCGGCGCATCAGTGAGGCCATCGATAGTCAAACCATTCAAGTCATTGGCAGAGGATCAAGGTACACAACATTTTCAAAGTTCTTGGACGCGTAAAGTTCAAAGCCTTCTAACTTCAAGAACTTAGCTTGAAGACTGATTTCTTTCTGTGCATATTCAACCAGTCTCAGCTCAATTAACTTGTTAAAATATTCCGAAGTCTTGCTCTTCGAAAGCCTAAAAAAATTAGACTATCTTGACGCGTAGCAGAGCAACTCCTTTGGAGAATCACGGAGAATCACGCTTTCTCGATGACAATTGAACGAAGAGTATGCATCTTCGTTTCTTCACCTATTTCTAGGGCGTTTACAAGATCTCATCTGAATGGTGGATGCTTCGTATGATAGCTTTGGTTTCCAGTTCTTGCTGTTGCCATTTAGGTTTGCTGAAACTTGTTGTGGTTCGTCTGAACTCAAGATCAAACTTCACATAACAGTCCTAATTTAAGCAGTTCTTTTGTTGACCATGACAGATAATGGGTGAGTTGATATGCACCAGAGTGCTTCAGTAACCCACAGTTAACGGTGTAGTTATCATAAATCGGCAATCCCTAGATTCATGGTTTGTCGTTTGAAATTGAACCAAAACGCTGCGAGTAACTTAAGGTAATCATTGACTGTCAGAGTTTTGGCGCAGAGATGCTAAAATGCGACTGGAACTGTCATTTGTTCAACAGTTTTAATCAACACTTGGAAATTTCCACTCAATCACTTCACCAGGAGACACGATCAAACGGGCTCAGTTGTGTCTGCATTAGAATCTTGTGAGTTTTGAAATTTCAGATACATAAAGTATGTTTAAACTTGTTTAAAAATGAAATGTTTGAAGATGAAAGTATACATGGAAAGGAAATTAGATATCTTATATTTATTCCGCTTATTGCCAAGTTGTCCCTGTATGTATGTCGCAAAACATCTTTAGCCCGACAAAACACAGCATCTACTGAGCATGCACCCTTTCCGTGGAGAACTAAGTAGAGTAATCATCTTCGAGTACAATGAAAATTTTGGGTTGATAAAATATTCAATATCACCGGCTTTGCCCGCACATTTCTCACGCACGACCCCTTTCCCACTTGAAGTAACACGTACGTTTTCATGCATTAAGCCGAACTGCTAATTGTGACATAAAAGCCATAGATGATCAGGTAATTTCACATACAAACCGCGAGAGACCAGCTGAGCATGCCTTCATCACAACAGGATTAGAAGAAGAGACGTAGAATCTTTATTTCTTTGCTAATATTAGAAGTAATTTGAAATACATGAAGAAGCGTTCTCATGTCGAATTACTCAGAATGTAGATTTTCTAAGTTCCCCAAAGGGAGTCGAACCTGTGACCTTCCACTGGGCTATGCATGGAGGACTCAAGGCGAGCAAGGTCGTAAACTGGTTCTTATGTGTGACAAATCTCCTGTCATACTGCAAGGCTCGATTATGTCGAAATCATAAAATGTAGATTAATGATAAAAAAGTAACAAGCGATCTTGTCAAAGATTATTTACTTGTGTTCATATTAGCAGTTTTCAGTTGTTTCCCAATTTACCTGTTAATTACTGTCACTTTTCCAAGTCTTTTTTTATTTAATACATAAAGAAGCCTAAGCCGTGTATTACACTATGAAAAAACACGACGGGCATTTGAGAATACGAGCGAAATGTAGAAAACACGAGCCGTAGGCAAGTGATTTCTATATTTCTCAAGTGTTCTCGAATGTCTGGATATAGATTTTACGCGCGCAAAACAATAAAACACGCATTTTCTTTATTTTATACTCTGATAAAACGTGGGTTTTCGAACATTAATCAGAGCGCGCGCAAGGTCCTTTCTATAGCATAAAGTTTAATATATAGTTTGTTTTGCCATAGCTATTGACTACATTCCTCGTGTTAATTAACAATTATTCTTTGAAATCGAGGTAAATATTCTGCCACTATTCACCGAGATTGAGAAGAATAATTGTTTTAGTATATACACAGGAAGTGATCTCAACAACATTTTCAGAAGGAAACCATTAAAAATCGATTTAATTGACCTCTCAATTCATGCGTGGAAAACGTGCAAGCGGTACAAAGCATGCGCGAATTCGCGAAACTATTTACAGAATCTTTGAACATGGAAAATCTATAGTTAATATTCGAAAAAACCTCGTGACAGTCTAGAATAAAGGCCCGGATACACGGTGCAACATTGCACGCAATATTGCGCGCAACATTTTTTACTCGACGTGGCTACACGGTCGCAACATTTCGTGCAACATTACGCGCAATATTTGATGAGCGGCTGCCAAGATATCGGTTTTCTTTAAAATTGTAAATTATAAGTATTTTTTCAGTTGATTGTACCTTCGTAAAACCAAAGATAAATATACACAGAAACGAAACAAGCTAAAGACCTTTGCTACCTTTCCGCCCGCTATGGCTACTCCCTACCACCACGCGAGTAATATAAAAGCTGATAAAAGAAGTGAATGAAAATATCCTGAACAAAACTTTTGGATTCCGAACCACAGGTAAGGCTTACGAAAAAAGATTACTTAACTCTGTAATAGTAAATTAGCGAACTCCCTTCTTCGGCAGATTAAACCAACGCTTTCTTTTTACGTGAAACGTACGACGAGTGACATTTAGGTCAGCGGTTAAATTTGAATGTGAGATTTGATTGGCTGAACACTGAAATTTGCGTCACAATATTGCACGAAATGCTGCAGATGGTGGATACACGAAGAAATTTGTTGCGCGCAATGTTGAAGAAGTAGGACGAAATTCTACTGCTGCAATATTGCGCGCAATATTGCGCGCAACATTTTTAGGGGTGGATACACGATGCAATTTAGCCATTGCGCGCAATATTGCGCGCAATATTGCACCGTGTATCCGGACCTTAATGGTCCTTAGACACCTTTCAAATCAGTGTGAATCAAAAGTATGCTTTATTCAAAAGTATGCTTTATTTTTGTTTGGCTTACGCATTATTCACTCGGTAGGGGGTGAATAATGCTCATTAGCCAGAGATAGCGAACCAATCAGATTGCTTAAAACACCAAGATCACTGAGTGTGTATATACTAATGTTGTGTATTCATATATATCTGACCACCACCTGGATAGGAGAATATCCCCACGCAAGCACGTGACAGGGACTTCTCCAGCAGGGTGCCATGTCAATACAGAACATTCAATCGAGCTCAAAGAACTCAACAAACACAGTCAATAACAAAATTACTTGGCACTCAAATTGCCAAGTCTAACTAATAAGTGGAGGTGTCCGTACAAGACACCATCCCTTCCCACTGCTTTGGACAGCTGGCCCCCAGCAAGCCACTAGTCCAGTCCCTGAACTCTCCTTTCTTCCCGCCCCTTATAGGGGCTGAACCCGGGCGGGCGAAACGAGAGTCCAGGGAGTCCAGGATAACTTGCATGCGCATGCCCAGAACGAACCAATCAAAAATTGCTAGGTCCCAACCACGCTGCTCGTGTCAATGTGTCGCGCAATGCCTTTTTCAGCTCGCGCCCTGGAAAAAAAAAATTTCTTTGATGTTGATACAGGGGGGGGGGGGGGGGGCGCCAAACTTCGGGCGAGTTTTCACAGATGTAAACACAAGCTTGTCATAATTCAAGGTCATTCGCAGGTTGTCACTTGGTTGCTACTTCGATTTGGTTCATTGTCGTGACCTCAAGGCTGTTTGTATCTTCTGTTCATGCTTTAAAGAAAACGTAAAGTAAGATTTTAATGTTTGTAAATGTCTTTTCCATCTTTTATCTTTACCGTAAAAGCTCTCAATTTCTGCCCTTCAGCAAAATGGCTGTCATCCCGCAAAATGCCATATAAATTATGACCAATCGCCAACTTATACCTTGCATGATTTGTAGACAGATTCTATAAATTGCTGCTTCAATATATAGAAGATCTTAAAGTCGATTGATCTCGAATTAACTTCACTGTTTTATACGTAAAAAAACAAGTACCGAGTTGAGTGTCTTTCCACTGGGTTCCTTTCGCCAGTTTCGAAATGAAGAAGAAATCAGGCGGGCACAAATATACTTTGGTGCTTGTACATGAGTCTTTTAAGTTAGGCTTTGTTATAATATTGCTGAAACCAACTGCAGTTTCCATAAGGAAATGAGACATATAATTTTAGATGAAATTAAGTGAAATATTATCGTGGTTTTTCGTATTTTTGCGCTACGGTATAACATTTCACTCGCTCCCGCAATGTGGCCGTCATCCTGAAAAGTCACCTGTAAACAATGACTTACAGGCGAAATAAAGTTGGAGCTGTTGGCCAACGACATTACCTAAAGAAGCCATCTTGAATTCAAAATTCAAATAAGTACCCTCGATTCCATGTTTCTAGCCTTTTTCCACATTACTGTATTCTTAAACTATGTAAGGCTAAATTGTCGCATAAAATTTTATTTGTAGACAAATAATGCATTTATGCTTCAATCCACCCACAAAATGGCAAACCTTACCCAGAATGAAATATCTGCTGTGCTCTGTTCGAAAAGGCAATACAAACAACATGATGGAGAAGAAATGGCTATGTGAAATTTTGCACATAGCCGGTTTATTAAACTCTGAAAATCCAATACATATACAACTGAAAAACGCAATGACATTAAACATGTATTGCCGGCGAAGGTGAGGAAATCAACCGCCAAAGACCTTGTAAAGCAAGGGCACGCCCCACCCAAGCACGAATTTTATTCTGGGTAAAGGTATGACAGAATATTGATTATTATGCACAGTGAAATAATTGTGAAAGACAATCAAGTGCAGTTTGATAATTTATAGCGTGTTTGTATGAATAAAATGGATACAAATAGCCTTACATTTGCACAATAATAGCAAATAATTTTTTATCGAAATACGGAGCCAGCAAGAAATATTTAATGGCATTGCGTTTTTCAGTTGTATATGTATTGGATTTTCAGAGTTTAATAAACCGGCTATGTGCAAAATTTCACATAGCCATTTCTTCTCCATCATGTTGTTTGTATTGCCTTTTCGAACAGAGCACAGCAGATATTTCATTCTGGGTAAGGTTTGCCATTTTGTGGGTGGATTGAAGCATAAATGCATTATTTGTCTACAAATAAAATTTTATGCGACAATTTAGCCTTACATAGTTTAAGAATACAGTAATGTGGAAAAAGGCTAGAAACATGGAATCGAGGGTACTTATTTGAATTTTGAATTCAAGATGGCTTCTTTAGGTAATGTCGTTGGCCAACAGCTCCAACTTTATTTCGCCTGTAAGTCATTGTTTACAGGTGACTTTTCAGGATGACGGCCACATTGCGGGAGCGAGTGAAATGTTATACCGTAGCGCAAAAATACGAAAAACCACGATAATATTTCACTTAATTTCATCTAAAATTATATGTCTCATTTCCTTATGGAAACTGCAGTTGGTTTCAGCAATATTATAACAAAGCCTAACTTAAAAGACTCATGTACAAGCACCAAAGTATATTTGTGCCCGCCTGATTTCTTCTTCATTTCGAAACTGGCGAAAGGAACCCAGTGGAAAGACACTCAACTCGGTACTTGTTTTTTTACGTATAAAACAGTGAAGTTAATTCGAGATCAATCGACTTTAAGATCTTCTATATATTGAAGCAGCAATTTATAGAATCTGTCTACAAATCATGCAAGGTATAAGTTGGCGATTGGTCATAATTTATATGGCATTTTGCGGGATGACAGCCATTTTGCTGAAGGGCAGAAATTGAGAGCTTTTACGGTAAAGATAAAAGATGGAAAAGACATTTACAAACATTAAAATCTTACTTTACGTTTTCTTTAAAGCATGAACAGAAGATACAAACAGCCTTGAGGTCACGACAATGAACCAAATCGAAGTAGCAACCAAGTGACAACCTGCGAATGACCTTGAATTATGACAAGCTTGTGTTTACATCTGTGAAAACTCGCCCGAAGTTTGGCGCCCCCCCCCCCCCCCCCCCTGTATCAACATCAAAGAAATTTTTTTTTTCCAGGGCGCGAGCTGAAAAAGGCATTGCGCGACACATTGACACGAGCAGCGTGGTTGGGACCTAGCAATTTTTGATTGGTTCGTTCTGGGCATGCGCATGCAAGTTATCCTGGACTCCCTGGACTCTCGTTTCGCCCGCCC
>JAHPZR010001741.1:0-12500 GCA_019787425.1 Platygyra sinensis
GTTATAAATTGTCTCGCTAGATTTCTTAGAGATTTTTACCATTAGTTTTGTGAGTCTTGTAAAGCAATGCAATTCAGTTAGGTCTGCAAAGTGGCTATCAATAAAATACAGTCTACAGTCTACAGTTGTAAAGCCACCAAGTACATATATTTATCTGTTTTTCTTTAAGACAGCTTTTCAAAGTGGTACTATGATGAAAATCGCATCTTTCCTATCTAAGCCATTTTGAAACATAAACAGGTCTGTCTGAGAAGAAAAATGCTGTTTATTATTTTCAAATATCTCTTTTCGTTTCAGAGATATTCAAGTTTTTTTAACATACGCAAATTAGCCCAGTGATGATGTCATATACTCAACCAAATTTTGTTCAGATATGATGAAAAGAGATATCTCAGCCAATTTGAATCAGAAATGCTTGATTCTTTACAGCAAGATTCTACTTAATGTGCTCTACAATGACCTTAACAGTTCTGTTACCATGGCAACATACTGGGATCCAGAACTCCCCCTTATTAAAAGCTTTTCTGGCCACCTTTGGCATTCCATTTTGATATTTGCTAACAGCACTTCATATACCTGACCCGCAAGCAAAATGTAAATTATGTTAGCTTGAGTTTGTGGCCTTGTTTAACAATTTTAAAGCTGAAAATTGCAAACATTTTGAAATCAAGTGGGTGGGGACTGGAGTGAGCCACAGGTGTTTCCTGTAGAACTACGAGCCTACCAAGTTTCAATGGTCTGCACTGCAAATTGGCCAACATAGCTCTATTTATATACGGCGAGTTTCAAATTTTAACCAACCGATAAACTGACACCACCACATGAAAGATAACAAAACATTGGTCATTTGACCAAGTATGATGCTTTTAGAGAGAGACCAAGTTATGGACTTTGGAATATTGTTCAAAATCCATATAAACATCTCTAATTTTGAGACAGCATCCCCCAAAACCATATAAACTCTTATAATTTCTTATCAATTTTGTGACAAAGGTAAAATCCCGTTATGCACCTACTATTTGAAAGAAGCTGAGATGAAAATTGCCATGTTTGCCCATTTTAAACAGCATCACAGAAATCATAAAACTGTTAAGAGTTTGTATGATTTTGGGGGACACTGTCTCAAGATTAGAGACCTTTGTATGGATTTTGAACCATATTTCAAGGTCCATAACTCCCAAAACCATCATACTTGGTCAAATCAACAATCTCAACATGATCTTTCATGTGGTGGTGTCAGTTTATTGATTGGTTAAAATTTGAAACTTGCCCCAGTCCCCTGATGAATTTCGGAACAACCAATATGACATCATCAGTCATCATGGAATTCTGTGTGATACACTCCAAAAAGCTAACTTTTGTTTTCTCTGTGTTCAGGAGTCAGCAGTTAAAATTGTTTGCGTAAAACACATTCACTTGTTTTAAGGAAGGATACATGTACATGTATCTCAAAGCTGAATTCAAACACATCAAAAATTATCAAACTTTTTTGTTGCAGATAATGGAAAATGAAAATGGTCCATGATAGTTTTGCGCATGTTGAATGCCACTGTCAAACTACTAAAATAACCAAAATACAGGGACATATAATGCATACATGCTCAAGATAAATAAACACCCTAGATGGATGCAACTTTAAGTAAGGGTGACCAATAATTGACCATGCTTAAGTTGGTGCAGTATGAGTATTTTGCTGATTTTCGACATGGTATTTGCAAGCTTTTCTTGGGGCATTACAGCACTGGGTACCCCTTAATGTCCCCCTCAAGCCTCAAAAAATTGAACAGTGTCATAAAGTCATGTTGCTTTCAGTTTTAGTCCTCTGTAGGAAAAATTAGAGTTCATGGTATTTATTTTCATTTGGAGGTATAACAAAACACTTTGACTGGCTCCAAGGAAAACACAGAGTTTTGTTGAGTGTCTCTCAAAAACAAAGGTCACCTTTCTCTTTGGTCTAGTCATTACAGGTAAAACATTATCTAGCTTCACTGTACCTGCAGCTGTTTTCACATCAAACTTGACTGAAGAGTCAATCAACCCAAGATTGATTAAAGCAGTGTAGGCAGCTCCTTGCTCTGCTTCTTTGCGATCTCCTTGAATTCCTGCACTTTTAAAGATGTTATTCGCCACCTCGACCTTAGCTGAGTAGCCAAAACTATTTTTCCATGTAGTGTATGAAGGAACAGGCAACTGCTGCTTTTGACAGCATTCTTGGAGACTGTTCTTAAATGAAATGAAGTTTAGTTGTCCCGGGATAGCAGCTACAAAGATAAATTAAAGAAAGAAGATAAAAAGCAGTGTGGGCAAAAATGCATGCTAATGGTAATAAAAATTATGTAGTACAGTGTAGTTGCAAGATCACGAAGGAGATCCTTTAGGAAGTACATGTACATGCATTGAGGTGAAGTTTTCTGTACATGTACTTGTCCCAGTTTTAGTGCAACCCTCCACTTTATATTCATACCCCTTATACCTCAGGTCTTCTCAACATACCTTTAACCACAGTGCTCTTTTCTTTCTGCTTTGCTGAATAATAATTTGTGTGATTGACTTGACCAGCCTTTGAAACTGGAGTTGTTGTAGAGTTTTGATTATTTGGCTTCGTAACATTAGTTCCTGGGGTTGACTGATTGCTGTTTGTGTTTCCGACAGTTCCTGGTATGGTTGAACCACCTCTACCAGAGTTGCCGCCCCTAACATTACTCAACCATTTGGCTGTACCTCTTCCATTAGCTGCTCCATTTCCATTAGAGGCACCTCTCGATGTGCTTGTTCCTCCACGTGCTCCTCTATTAGGTGCTCCTCTCTTAGGCCCTCCTCTATTAGGTGCTCCTCTAGATGAACTTGGAGCTCCCCTTGCTGAATTTGCACCCCTACCATTACTTGCTCCCCTAGCTGAGGCACCCCTTGTTTGATTTGCACCACGAGGAGTCACCGTCCCTCTGGATGAAGCTTCCCCTCTACCACCAGCTAAACCTCTGCCTCGGTTGCCACCTCGTCCATCACTGCCTCTTCCTCTCCCTCTAGGAGGTCCATTCGAAGGGTAGGGAGGAGGAGGGGGTGGTACGTCAAAGTCATCATCAGCAAATGAACGTGATGGAGGATAGTCCTTATCCCAAGGTCCAGATCTGGAAGGACCATCATCTCTGGCCCAAGGAGGAGGTGGTGTTGGTTGGTCATCCCAGAATCTTGGTGGCCGTCCAGGTGGAGGTGGTGGTGATGGTGGATGTCCAAAGTGGTTGCGGTGCTCCCATGGAGGAGAAGGAGGTGGTCGGTGATCAAATTCATCATAATAATCTGGTGGTGGTCGGGGAGGGAACGGTCTGTCTCTGAATCCCCGTGGGGGAGGTGCTCCCCTTCTTTGCATTTAAGCCCAGGATCTTACACAATCTCTGCAACATAAATCACAAAATCATGATGTCCAAGGGATGCAAACAGGGCAGTTATTTTTCACTGCAGCTCATGCAGATTACACAGTCTTTCTGAAACTGAAATTAGGTCAAATCACTTCTTCACATACCGGTAATAATGTTAATTTTGTGCCCTTTTTTTTTTAAATCTCGGCACTTTCCTATGTTACAGAAACAAACACTTACCATGCATTTTTACCTTTCGACACCCCCATCCGAAAAATTGGTTTTTGCCCTGAGCAGGACTCGAACCCATGTTTCCCTGACTACTAGTCCGGCATACTAAGCCACTACACCATCAAGGCTACCACACTGGCAATGCAGCAGATTAACGAGGTGACTTAACAGCATGGGGATATCTAAGGCCCAACTTTTCTTCACTTTAGAGTGTATCCTTGCCTCTATAACCCCAGATAGGGCTAAGAACACATGAAGGTTAGAAATTTTGAGGCAAATGAAAGGTATAGTCGACTAGGTTACTGAAACAAACACTTACCGTGCATTTTTACCTTTCGACACACCCATCTGAAAAATTGGTTTTTGCCCTGATCAAAAATTCCAGGGTGAACTTCTGGAAATTTTCTGGGGCGAGTAGTACATAATTTTCTGGTTGATTGCACCAGAGTGAAAACCAATAACTCATACTTTTGTTTGCTTACAAACTTTCAATGACTTTGAGGTTTAAATCCCAATTACAGCACTGCTCAGAACAAAGCGCACATCAAACAATCATGTGTTCTTAATGTGAAGGGTTAAGTGCATGTGTGTTTTGCTGTGTTAGAATGCATTTCAACTTAGAGTTATAACGCGTTACAGTGAAGACATTAGTATGTATGAGACTGGTTATCGATTGCTTGTTTGTTTTATCACTGTGTGAAAGTAAGTTAATGACCTTTTCTAAACTAAGATAACATTTGGTATGAATATGATGTGTTTTAAAGGAACAGACAAGTTCTAATCAGCGTGTCTAATTCTTTTGTGCTGGCTGAATATAGCAGCATTTACCTACAGACCATTTTATTTTGTCTGTTGGGATTCAACAAGCTTATCAATACAATGATCTGCATTTCGAAAAATCAACATATAAGGATAACAGGGATTTCAAACAGCACTGTGAAAAAGACAACACACAACACTGGAAATTTTTTTCTTGTGTTTAGACACCCGGCAGCCAGGAAGTGTTTTCAAAAACATAGATATACCCAGCAGTCTGAAATTCTGAAATTATGGAATTTTAACTTAAATTAATTTAATTCTTCTTAGAATATTACATTTGTTTAGAAATGTCAAGCAATTTCAAGTATTATTTTGGCTTGTAATTGAGGAAATTTTTGAGAGCTCTTGAACCTATGGTAAAATCTTGATGTCTCGACACTTGCCATACTCTGACTCTCAGAGACTTAAGTGCAAACAGATAACCATTGAACCCCCAAGAATACTCGAAATTTGTTTTTAAAAATGCCAAGAGAAATTAATGTTTTGGTTTTGTAGTGGACAAATTCTCTTAGCTTTGAAGCACTATGAAATTCCTCAACTCACTGCCAGTACAGGAATGGTTGTTCAAAGATTTGTTTTAGTTCACACAATGTTGCTTTAAGTCGTTCATTCTTGAAAATAATTTGTTCTGTGGTTTCAAATACAAAACAATATTATAAGAAGAAGCCTGAATGGTGCTTTTGAAGGATGCAGTTGGATGGACTTTTTTGCCAAAGCTAGAAAAGACAATTGGCAAGTCAGCTGTTATTAATGTCCATGATATTCACAAAAACTAGAATCATACACAGATGATTTGTTTTCATTCATTCCATTGCTAATAACATATTTCAACCTTTGAACAAAAAAGGCCCATCAAATTTGAGGTATCTAAGAAGTGTGATCAAGAAGTTTTTGCAACACTTGAAGAACCCTAACAACATGCCATAAACTGCTGGGTAACAAAATGTTTTTCCAGATGAAATTCCAAAATAAAAACTTGGCACGTCATTGAAAGCAACAAAACCACATTGCAATTCTAATCCTGTTTTTATTGTTTGGTCTCCCCAATGTTCACTTTGTCACAATCTTTCCATGGAATCAAATAGATTGTGCCTTATTTCAGTGGAAAAGGTATAAAGCTGTATTTTCCATCTGCGCTTGTTAATTCGCTGTGATTTGAATTTCACTTAGCATGGAGTCACTCAAAATAAATCACGTATTTGTTTGAGCTCAAGTCCTAGGCCAGGTTGTTCAAAGCCCAAACCCAGGGTTAGCGAGAATTTTGATTTCAGATTTTTAACTTTTTGGTTACAATAGATAACCTGTTTACATTGTTTGCCCTTCAGTTTTGAGCTGTAGTAATCTCAAACTACACCAAATGTTAGAGGTGAAAAACATTTTTAAAACAGGAAAAAATAATACCTCAGTTAACGTTTAATCCTGGGTTAACGTTAACCTGCTTTCAAACAACCCGGCCTTGCTTTGCTCACCATAACAATGCGTCACAATTTAAGGAATATTGATTAAGAATAATAAAGGCTAACATGCTGGGAAAAAAGCTTGGCCCTCAAGCATTGGCAACAATGCAGAAGCCATTTTATTGCCTTAAGGGTTCACTTAGTTCTGAGCAGTACTGTATAGAAGCATACAGAACCGATATGTTGACACGGTGACTTTTTATAGCCTATGCCAGCAGGGACCTTAACAAGCCAGATATGTCCAGAAATGCAGGTTAATGCGACACATGCTCTTTATGATAAGTATCACAAAGTGTCCTCTTTCCTACAAAAGTCACCAAAACACACATAATTCTGTCAAATATGAAGTAATGTGAAAATGACATTTTGTGGTGCTTATTCTTAATGAGCATTGAATCTCATTAACCTGCATTTCTGGACATAAGTGATAGAAGCTGCAACTACAGTGAAAACATTGCAAAACAAAGGGTTTAATGCATGGTACAGACGCTCTAACTACATTATGAGTCCTTTATACACTTCTTAGCCAGCCAATGCAAAACAAAGAAGTGCCCCACAGAGGAATTATTTTTATTGGAATTAAACGCTTTCTTGACAAATTTCAGCTAGTATTTATCCATGGACAGACAAGTGGTGAGTAATATACATGTATTAATCTATTTCCAAATATACACCGCATCATGGTGATCATGGCCAAAAGAACTAGCGCTGAATAGAAAGTTGCGAATTTACATAATTTCAGAAAAAGACGACAACATCACGAGGTATTCCCAAATGGTCTAAACAAATTTAAGGGAATTTTCCATTCCATTCAAATTCTTAAATAAGCTGCCCAGTGACTTTCAAATGGTATATTGTTCACAGGCAGTCTTTATTTTTCTGATTTAAGAAAAACTGCTATTCTTTGATAGGAGGTTCAGGGATATAGCACTCGCAGAGTATTTATATAGTCACCTTGCCAACGGTACCACGACGACACCAAAATATTGACTTTTTTGTGTACTTTTGCTTGCCTAAAGATTGTAGATTACAATAGAAGCAGGTGGCTAGAAAAGATACCTTGAACTGCTATTAATAACCATTTTAAATGAGCCAATTTGGGGCTACATAAGGGCAACCCTAAAACCCGGAAACCGGAAACCAGAATCCGGAACCGGAAACTGGAATTCGGAAACCGGAATCCGGAATCCGGAAACCGGAATCCGGAATCCACAAATAAAAAAAAACAAGTCTTCAAATTCGCGAAACCTTTTTTGCATAGCTTTTGCCTGTAAAAAAAAAATTAAAAGGCCAAGCAAAGTGGTGAGGGTTACGATTATAAGAATCTAAATAAAGTGCGTCTGAGAGCGTCTACAATAAGCTTGCTGGTAAATGCCACTTTATTTTATTAGGTGATCTGTTATTTACCGGAGTTATAAATTTGGGCTTTACGTCGAGTAGAAACTGAACAAGGTAGGAATTGTCATAGAGAGAAGGGTCTCCGTCAGTGGCAGTCCCTGTGCATTGACGGTTTTCGATGTCCAAAGGCTAACCTGGCTCTTCTAAATATTTTTTCCAAGACTAATTCCAGATCAACACCATTCCATTTTCACACTGATACTATTACAAATCACCAGTACGTGTTCTTTCCGGCCTTCGTATCAAAACAATTTATAGCAATGTTCAACACTTACTTCCGTCTGCTTCTCGCTTGCAAACGGATTGGACCACATGTTGTTAAAAGATGTTAAAGGATTGCCAGAAACTCACCGCAATAGGTTGTTGCTATTCTGCTACTCATTAGTCTTCTCAGAGATTTTGATCTAGGCAAAAAGCGTGCACTCTCACCACGGCCAAGTTGAACAAAAGATGGGTAACTAGCCTGCGTGCCTGCTAGCAGGCTCCCGTGTTGGACCGGGGTCGCGAAAGGCGAAGCCGTGATAGGGCTCTTGCTCACATGCCAATGCAAAAAGACACTAGACACTAGACACTAGTGCCTGCTCAGATGCACTTTATTTACATTCTCATAATAGTAGCCCTCATGAGGAATAGCTGTTGCACGAATTTCAGCAGACGGCGAATTTTTGTTTCAAAAGAGGTTAAGTTTGAGCGTTTTTTTGCCTGGCCTCTCTTTTTTTACCGGCAAAAGCTATGCAAAATAACTTTCGCAAACTTGAAGAACTTGTTTTCTTTGATTTGAGGATTCCGGATTCCGGATTCCGGATTCCGGATTACGGTTTCCGATTCCGGATTTCGGTATCCGGTTTCCGGGTTTTAGGGTTGCCCGCTACATAACATGGTAACATATGTGCCCTTCACTTGCACACAAGGAAATAGCCTTGCTAAGAATCATGATATTGATAGAAAGTTATTTGAAATGAACAAATACTTCATTTGTTTTAATAGTATTCATTGGATAGCTGAAGTTTATTACTTGGTCTTTGGTACTGGTCCTTGTGTAATGGTATATGAGGTCAAGACCACATTGTGCTCTCTAGGCAATGCCCTTGTATAGTGTATAGCACACTTTTGGATGCTTCCCTCTCCTCCTACACTTATTTCTTACACTAATTTCTTTCTTTATTGTATTGGAGAAAACTCTAATAACTAAATAACTAAATATTAACTAAGATTACACTGGAATCTGTTATGAGGTTATTTACCCAATGATGGAAAGTAAATATATTACAAACATTTTGTGATTGGTTTTGGTATCACTAATTAGACTAAAATGATAGAATCTCAATACTTAATTCAACCTTGTGGAATCTACAACACTTAACAGTAAACGAAAAGTCAATAGGTTTCTTTTATAGATTGATTTTCACTTCTGCATGTTCATGGCGCGGCCGAGTTTTGTTTGCACATTCGCCGGCTGTATTTTTTTTCCCCCAGCTAAACTTCTGTGAATCAATAACGAAAACTTGGTCTAAGCCTGACTGTTCAGTAACGCGATTTCCGTCTTTTCTTCGCGTCAAACAACATCGCAAAACACCCTAAACACAAACAACCGGTTTCAATGACTTACCTAGCTTGAACACGTGAAAGCAAAGGATCTTGTTTTCAGCCCGACAACGTGGAAATTCTTTTCATTAAAGCCCTTCTCAAAATACTTAACGATCCAGTTGAACTCTTTGAAGTAGACAACAGTAAAAGAATACTTTCTGACAAAAGTAAATGCTGTTTTACTGCTGAAAAGCTTTGCACCTGGAGATACAAAATGGCGACCAGGGAAGCGGTTACTATTGCGCATGTGTAAGTGTAACAATTTTTTTTCTTCACCTCCCCACACAGGAGAAAATTGTCTTTAGAGGAAGAGATGGCGGGCTAAGGGTGAGAAAGGTACGGATCGGTCAAGTACAGTCCTTTCGAAATCTTTTTTGGTGAATGCATCTGGCATCTGACATATCTACAAAGCATCTATGAGAAATATACGGAATCTGTCTCGGGTAGCTTAGAACACAAAAGATTCGTTGCTTGGCAATATATTTTGCAGCGTCGTTGACACCGTTCAGGTTCTTCAGGGTTCTTTGATGATATATTGATCGACCCTTTAGCTGCTTTAGCTGGTTTATCGAAACTTCTACACCCAGGAAAGAATCTGTCAAGTTTCTTGTGGAAATGAAGAAGTCTTCATCGAATTTAAGCGCTTCCACTCCGAGTGAGATCAGAAGTGAGACAAAAGCAAGGTTGGTATATATAAATATAAGATGTGTTAATTTTATTAAATATAAGTTAATTATGACTTATCAACTTGTCTAAACTTTCAGACCACTCACATGTATAAGCTTATGTGGTATAAGCTTACTGAGCTGTCTAAAAAAAGGGTTACTCTCAGCAGCTACGCCTGCCATTTTTGCTGATGCTGATGGTAGATTTTCTCATCGCTGAGTTAATAAATTTATAATTTCTGATTAATAATTTAGCAACGAGAAGTTCAACCCAACTTTCTTGAAAGACTGCACATGTGAATGTACAGTAACTCCAGTCAGCTTGTTTGTCCTTTATGGCAGACCACTAAAACTAACTATTAAAGGCAGTCATTTCTTTAAGGTGGACAGAGCTCTCGTTAATTGAGTTAGACATGCATGATGTTTCTAAGGTAGGCCTCTTGGTAACATGTCTAAAATGGTTATCCCTCTGAGGCAGACACATTTTTAAGATGAACACCCAGGGCCAGATCAAGGGGGAGGGTGCAGGGGCTGTGTACCCCCCTTTCCCCTTGAGATGAAGCCTTCTTCTTTGTGTTTGTTTGTGTTTGCTTTCAAAATTTTTTTACCTCACCAGTCAGTTACGCCATTCCACAGTGGTGCATCCTTACCTTTGCCTTCCAAATCCTGGATCTGCCCCTGAAACCTCTCTCCAACTAATGGCAGAAATGTTTCTATGACAGATCATAGATCCTCAGGGTGTAGTAACCCACTTTAAGACAATCATTATAACACCACTCTAAGGAAACCATACTGAGCTGTGTCACTGGACAAGTGAAACGCTTAGTTTTTTTTTAAACAATTTATTATTATCAACTTCAAGTTGGTAATAATTATGAACTTCAAGATAAATTACCTGTAAGTACCTTTAACATTTTCAGTATTAGGGCCTCTTCATATGAGCCCGGTCGACTGGGCTGGCTCGGTTTCCGAGATCTCGGTTTTTGCGAACGAGATCTCGGTAAGCGGGATGAAAATTTTCCCATATGAACACTTCAGCCCAGTGACCGGGACGAAAATTTTTAAAGAAAATAGGTTCGCTCTGACAACATAGCGGTCAAAATGGTATAATTTTGGTCTTGTATGTATTTCCACTTTAGAAGTATTATGAATTAGCTTTATTAGTAAAATTACAAGAGTCCACAAAGCTATGACTGTCGCGAACAATACAAATTTATGTTCTACCGTTTTGGTTGTGTTTCTTGAATTCATCCCGGTCGACCGGGCTCAAATTTCCCATATGAACACACCACAGAATTCGTCCTAGTAACCGAGCCAGCCTGGTTACCGGGCTCATATGAAGAGGCCCGTAGTCCTTTTTCAGAGCAAAGAACATATTTACACAGTCAATTACTTGGCTTCACACTAGAGCTTGTAAGTGTAAGCTTAGTGCATTTGGAACCTACTTTGAGTGTGAATGGGTAATTGCACTTACTTGGATGTTTCTTAGTGTCCATGGAAATGTTCGTAGATCAAAGAAGCCAAAGTGCGTCACCAAGTTTGGTGAGGAAATGGAAGCCAACTGAAAGCCATGTGCAGGACTGCTGCAATTTTGATGAATGGACTGATACTTAAGTTAACAAATTACTTGAATTTAATTTTCATAGACAGCGTAAACCAGCTGCTGTTTTAAGTTTCAACCTGGTTATATCTTTGTACCCTAACAACTCTGCTGAACATTAATTAAATGAGTCACATGAAATGCTGCATTTTGTAAGTTAGCTAAAGCCCTACAGCAATTTCTTTGCCAAAAACCGCGTTGTTGAGCCATCCCAGAGAAATCAGGGGTTTCATTAAATTTTGAAGTAGGAGGGTTCTCGTGGTAGAGTAAGCGGGTATACCTATAAACCGATGGGCCGGAGGCCCGAGCCTCTAGGGGGTCCGGGGGCATGCCTCCCCGGAAAATTTTTGGAAATTAGACTCACGCAAATGCATTTTCCAGCATTCTGAGGTGGAAATTGATAATTCTATGTCCTCATTTTGCAAACGAAAATTGTGAATAATTTACGGAGCTTTTACTTATACCAGCACAAAGTAACTTTAAACTGTTTACAGCCTTAGAGAATTACTAAATTGACAAGCACAAAGTGACTTCATGAAAACCAATAATGTAACTAATTTTGTAACTGTTTCCAGCCTCAGGGAATTTACTAAAATTAATACCTAACAGTATGAATAATGAAACTTAACTCACGGGCTTCCGGCGTATTACTTAGTTTGTTAGATAGTGAGCCACACGCGCTTTTCTATATAGATCGTAGAGTTTCATGTCACGTGCAAATGTTATGTGACAGCATGAGAGAGGGTAGGTCCTGGTAACTGCTTTGATAACGTAGGCGATGTGTTTCCGTCGTGCAATGCGATCAAACTTCAAAATTTATCGCTTTGCTTGAGATATTCTTCGATAATCCGGACACAGAAATAGTAGTTTTCACGAAGAAAAGAACTGTAATTCAGAGATGCAATTCCTGGTTAGACTTCCCTGGCAAGGCGGGAAAGCAGTGAAAAGAAGTTTCGGTTAGTCTGGCTTTTGATTTCGTATTTGTTTACTTGAAACCTCATTTCGGCGAAGGCGGGTACTGTGCTCAGAGTAGACGGGTGCCGGTACCCGGGTCCCGGCTTCTAATAAAACCCCTGAGAAATACAGAAGATAGCGATTGTTCCTTTTTGTTGCTGCTACTGCCATGTTGCTCTTTATTCAACAAAGCAACTATATGCATGTCTTCATGATTTGATAACTGAACAAAATTTTGCATTATTTTGTGATATGCATGACAGATTTTACTGCGAAAGTGCTTCAAGTAATATACTTTACTGTGGGGTGTGAAGCCAAGTCTTCTTAAGTGCGACTTGGGATTCTCAAGTACACTTGAGTCAAGTGTTTACTTGAAACTACAGTAGCTTAGCTTCTAGTGTGAAGCCAAGTATTCAATTTTTTCGTATGTACT
>JAHPZR010001741.1:17500-80000 GCA_019787425.1 Platygyra sinensis
ACTTCTGAATTTGAAACCTTGCAATTTCCAGACGAAAAATAAAACTAAATTTACTTTTACCTGCTTATGCACATTTTTTGTAGGGTTAAAGCAACCACAACATTGATTTTAAAGTGTTTTATTTTTCCTTGGGCAGCAGAAAGACAATTTATTGGATAGGACAAAGACAGTGTTAATGTTATAACAAATATTATGCTCTGTCCCCAGTGCTATTGCCTATTTGTCCCTTTGCAAAGGCAACAGAGGGACAAATCTTCTCCTAAGGCAGTTGAGTCTTTGTTTCTGCTTACTTTGTCTTGCATGACTGAGTTGTGTGTAATGTTGGTTGCGAACTAGTAGCAGACATGAAATAACATAATTTAATATCAATATCTAATGCCTTACTTTCACATTGTTATTTAGTATTCATATAATTCTCTTTAGCTCTCTTTTATATCACACCGACTAACGGTTCATTTGTATTCGCAAATGAAAATGGATGTTGTTCATCAGAAACATGTATTGCAAACTCAAAATTGTGTGTTTCTACCACAAAGTAATGTTGTTATAAATATTGATGCAGGCCGGCACCTATCTCTGGTTTCTGTAGCATGAAGCAACAAGGAGTACAGTTAAACCGCTATTAAGTGGCCACCCTTGGGGGAATGGGAAATGGCTGCTTAATGGGGATTGGCCGCTCAACAGAGGTAAAAAACAATAGAAGGACCGTCATCAGGACTTAGACTACTGGCCACCTAATAGGGGCTGGCCGTTTAATTGGTGGCCACTTAATAGAGGTTCGACTGTATTTCTACTCCTCCTTGGATGGGATGCTAGTCCATCACAGGATTATCCCTAGCATCAAATTTACTGGTACCCATTTATACGCCTGGGTAGAGAGAAGTGCTGTGAGAGATAATTAAGTGTCTTGCCTAAGAACACAACACAATGTCTCTAGCCAGGGCTTAAGGACGTTCGCGCTAATTGTTTCTGCGCATCCTTACTGCGCGCGCTAAGTACTAAAATGAACAATGATAGGGCAGATGGCCATTCCTATAGCTTTGATTGGATTTAACGATCTTGGACGTTCGATGACCCCTACTTTTCTTTTCAGAGACAGATTTTATTTACGATTATCTCCACTTGGTCCAAAAACGAACAAAAAATCAATGTAAGAAGTTAAAAAAAATTCAAGATTTCTGTCCACGGGAAGTGGAATCCTGCTATCTTGCGGCTGCAAGGCGCGTGAAACTATGGTCGCTAAATGTGAACTTGTTCTTTGAGGAACCTCACCAGTTGACTAAATTTGCTTAATAGGTCCATTCAAACCATATTTGGCAGAGAACACTTCCCTTCAAAGCACTAATTGCAAGATTTTGGGACTTGCAGCCACTTTGGTCTTCTTCGCTAACAAAGCCCGATTCACTCAGATTTAGGTGTTTTTCCGGGCATGTTCTCTCCGAAACGAAGTCGGTGGCCCCCAATTTTTTTTACATTTCTGACATCACTAACTCATCATCTTTCAATGGCAAAATTTTCAGAAAAAAAATCAATGTTAGAAAAATTTCGCGCGAACGTCCTTAAACAAGTACTGCCGGATGATCCGGAGACAAGCTCACTGACCGTAAGGCCTCTCTAGCTCCACAATAATTTAGTCTTCATAATATTTATTACTGTTAGGGAAGTGGTCAAAACTACTACACTCGAACAGGACCCACCAAACCACAAAATAGTTGGTGGTGTCTGCCTGCACCCCCCCTTGCTTAACGTCAAAAGATGGTGTCGTTATTGTATAGCCACCCCTCTATCCAGCAGTAAAAAATTACAGTGAGATTCAAACCTCACTTTTCTTGTTTGTCTAGTAATGCCGACTCTTCCTAGCTGAATATTCCTGTGTCAGCTCAAATTTAAAAGCCAATAAAATGTTGTTGGTAATGTTCGAAGATAGGTGGTGTCTTTGAGAACCCCCCCTCCTACCCCAAAGGTGGGTCCTGCTCGAGTATAGTAGTTTTGACTAGTTCCCTTAATTCCAATTATTTTTCTTGACTGCTGCCACTATAGTTAAAGGTGGGTAACTTTATCTCCATTGGAGGATATTACGTCAAGTACAAATCTCATGCAGACAATTCCAATTGGAAACAATTCTGATTTCCCATCAGGCTCTATGGAAGAATGGAGGACATTAAAATATGCCACAAAGATACATTGGATCATGTGTATTTTGTGCACCCCTCGACCAATATATCAGTCGGCATATTGACCGACTCTCAACCGATGTATCGGTTGACACATCGGTCGAGTGTCGACCGATATGTCGGTTAACATATCGACCAACTCTTGGCTGATATGTCCACCGAGATATATCAGTCGACGCATCGACCGATGTATCAACTGAGATATCGCCCAAGTGATGGTTAACATATCGACCAACTATCGACAGATATCTCAGTCGTTATAGCATCCGACACTCTGCCAATATGCTGACCATTGATTGTCGGTGGAATATCAGTCGACTGTTGGTGTCATATCGGTCAAAAGCTTAGACCATCAGTGTCGAATGTATAAGTTGTACACATTTCATCCTTTTTTGGTCAACCTCAAAAATTTTTGAAGGCTTCATTTCCAGATCATGTGCTGTAAATTCAGTCATTATCAAGCAACATACTCAAGTTAAATTATGTCTGTGATGCAAGTTACAGTCAGCAATACGCATGTAGCAGTATAGTATCAGTGGAATGTCAGTAGCCTATCCATCAACACGTCAGCCGACGATCAGACAACCATTCTTGGTCGACATATGTATCGGTCGACACGACCAAATTTGTCAACCAATACATCGGTCAAGTGTTGGTCGATATGTCGACGTATATATCGATTGAGGGGTGCACAAAATACACATGATCCAATACATTAACATATGTGTGACCAAGGTTTATCGTGCAATTTCATGAAAAGGGTACATTCTGACTAGAGTATGACCACTGGGAAATTGACCATAGATAGGTAAAGTAAATATTTTGAATGGGAAAGAGGTACATCAGCAATAACAAAATAATGGTTATAGTTCAGCTTTTGCAAAATGTTCACTGAGAAATGCTAATGTAAACCACCAAATGTTAAATGATCATGTTAACTGCTTGCTAATTAAAGTGCCGATAACCCCAAAAAATGTTTTTCACTTAGTGCAATCCCTGTATGGAATTAGGAAAAATGCCACAAAAATTTTTGCATTCGGTTGAAACCCTAATTTTTTGTGAATTTTTAAAGATAAAAAATAGTGCACTTTTTCAAAACACGACTGAGCAGCAAGAAGTCTGGGTATAGCACAGTTTGTGATGTCATTCCAGGCCACTGATCGCTTTCTAGTTTGGGACAATCTTTGCTTCCCTAGAAAGAAAGGAAATCCCAGATAAATGCATTGTTTTCGGATGCTACAACAGGCCAAACAAGGAAAAGGGCACATCCAGGGCATAGTTTCTCTTCGAGTTCTTGTTCTTTTTTTTCTTTCTGCCTCATATTGAGCTAGCCAATTCTTGTCTGCTAAAGGCTCATCAGCGTAGACATCTTCCAGTTCATCATCATCTGAGGTGTCTTTTTGTTCGCTCGCGTTTGACATGACCTCGACTTCTAAGTCATACTCTACCTCTGTTTCTGCGGTCTCGGAATCCGAGTCAAAGCTAGCATCGCTGGACGACATTATCAAGAGATACGATTTTACAAGTTTTTTGATCTAGAATCGACGTTCCTTAGACAAAATACTTGATGCTACAAACACCAAACCGGTAAGTACAACAAATGAAGCGAAGCATGCAAAGGCCTGGAATGACATCTCTAGACCCATTCTCCCGTTTGCTTGGTCATGCTGCAAAGGACGCTCACTCAAAAAATTCATAAAAAATTCGGATTTCAACCAAATGCAAAATTTTTGCAATATTATTCCTAATTCAATACAAAGATTTCACTAAGTGAAAAACAATTTTTGGGTTATAGGCACTTTAATAATACTAAAACAGAGACAAGCGTATCATTTTACTGAAGAAGCTTAGAAAGACCAGTGGTGAGGAGAACTGACCCAGTTTTCATTGTTTTCAAAATTAGGGTTGTACTTTCAGCACCTCAGATGCTAGTCAGGTGAAGCCAGACATGACCCATATTAAACTTTTTCAACTTGAATTTCCTTTAGCTTTGGCTGTTTCTTCAACTATAACTAAACAGGTTTCTATTGTTTGACTGGGCACATACTGTTTTTCAGGCTGAGCAGGACCTTCAGAAGCTAACAGTTGATGCCAACCGCTCAAGACAGACACTGGAAGAACAAATGGTGGAATTTGAAAGAAAGAAGATGGAGGACATTAGGGTAAGAACTAAATGACAGAAGTAATTTTTTCTGACTTTATTTGCAACCAGGTGTTCTATTTCAAATAAGCCTTCTATTACACCTTTTTATTGTGCAAATCAAGACCTAACTTAAGATGTCTTGTTGTTTGTACAATTAGCTTACAGTCAGTTGTTCTTTAGGATTATTTGCTTCGACTGCAGGGTTTTGCATTCAAGCCACACTGGGTGGGGTCCATTTTTTTACCTTAAAATCAGTTTGATGTATCATGACCCAGTGCTGGGCAGTCAATAAGGGCCGTAACCTGTAGCACCTGTTAAAGCTGAGTATGTTTGATGGACCCTTGATATTATGAGTGAACTGGCCTATGGTTGATAGAATTCGCCCATAAAGTTACAAGTTTGCTACAGGTGTGAATATCAAGCTACAGGTGTGAATATCAAGCTACAGGTCAATTAAAACTCAATGACAGCCCAGACCCAGGCAAGCTAGACTTGGATGACTAGCTGGGTTTGTTTTGGTTTTGGTTTTCACGCAGTTATTAAAAAAATATATATTTAGATCAACAGAACAGAATTTTATGTATCAACTTTGTATCATGATCATACACAAATGCATTCGACTTGAAATAGTGATAATTAAGTATAAGCTTTTATTCTGTGTCCACAGACAGTGTTCAGTAATTTCTTCCATGGGCAGATGTTGTTTCATGCCAAAGCCTTGGAGTTCTATACAACCGCATTTCAAAGTCTTCTTTCCATGGATGAGGAGCAAGACATTGAGGTATTGTTCATTGCGAGTTGTTAGTGCAAAAGGAACATAATTATATTAGTGGGTTAAAAAACATCTCCGTTTCTTTTGAATGATAATACCAATTGTCTGTTAGTGGCTTTTCTATACATTTAGCAAGTGCTTCTAAAATTGTCACAAATTCAATGCAAACTTGCCTTTTGGCACCTCCACCTCCACTTAGGAGAAAAGGCATGCAGTATCGATTTGAATTCTACTTTTTCATTGACTGATTGGTAAACTGACTGACTGACTAGAGGGGGTAAGTTTCTAAAGAAACTATGGTGCTGCGTCGGTGGGAGTATTACAGGATAATTTGGTTTTATCAACTGAGTTGATAATGTGAATTAGCCACCGTAAAGAGATTCGAAAGCTGACGTTTCGAGCGCTAGCCCTTCGTCGGAGCGAATCGAGGAACTGTGGGTTGTGTGTGGTTTACATAGAGAAATATGGAGCTACGCTATTGGTTGGTGCCTGGCAACGTGAAAAAACAACAGAATAAATTAGTTGAATGAAAAGCGTTCGTTGATACCGTGAGGATTAACAGTGCCGATTTGAAAAATAAATTTTTGTTCTAGAGTTTTGCGGCTTTCTGTGCCTCCTTGATGTAGGGAGAGGCCACAGACCGCCATATGTTGCTTCGAATGATTCGGCAGATTAAAGTGTCTAGCGACCGGTTTAGATGCGTTTTTGTCGTCTTTCTCAACGTCGCGAAGATGTTCTCGGAATCGGTCGCCTAGTCGTCTACCTGTTTCGCCGATATATAACTTTTTGCAGAGAGTGCAAGTTATACAGTAGATGACATTGGTTGAGGTACAGGTAAAATGATCAGTGATTGACTGACTGACTGGCTGGCTGACTGACTGACTGACTGACTGACTGACTGACTGGCTGGCTGACTGACTGACTGGCTGGCTGACTGACTGGCTGATTGACTGACTGACTGACTGACTGACTGACTGACTGACTGACTGAGTGATTGATTGACTGACTGACTGACTGACTGACTGACAGACTGACAGACTGGCTGACTGATTGACTGACTGACTAAAAGACAGACAGACGGACAGGTGGATGAACAGATGGATGAACGGTTTTGTTAGGTTATGTAGTTAGGTTAGAGTAGCTTTAAATATAAATAATTAGACTTAATTGTTGTAAATTTAGATTGCATTAATTTTAGTCCTCCAAGTAGTTAGGTTAGGCAACCTTTAAATATAAATAAGATTTTCCTATGATAGACTTAGATTTAATTTTATATTTAATCCTCCTCAGTCCTGGTAAAGTTTTTGCTGTCTTAGGAGTAATTTATTAAAGTCGCCAACCGTCAGATTAAGTAACAACTAGTTTCTGCGTTCCCTTCCAACTCTTCAATGCAGGCTTTCCAAAATGACCTCCATCCCGTACTGCCGCCCTCCCGACTGGACGTGGTGAAGAATGGTTCCCAGACCTCACTCAACCGGTTTAGCTCCCAAGGCTCTCTCGGATCACAGCAGTCACTTAACAGAACAGGGACAAGTGATAGAGGTGTAAATGAAGACGATAATAACAGTGACTTCGAATAAGAGATATAAGTCAAGTTAATGAAATTTACTTGCAAATACAAAAAGTCCCACCTCACCAGTACTTTTGGCCACTCAGAACATACCTTAGCACGAGCACCATTTAATACGCTGGTACCAAGCCCTTGCGGGAGAAAGCGTCCCTCTAGAATGCGAGGCAAAGCGCAAAGGGTGAAGCCGTGCGAGATGTGTTTTGAGAAATTCTTAAAACATGAACCTCTTTCCCACCTCAAGCCTATATAGCTATATAGCTAGCCTCTTTGTCTTCCAGAGTAATTACTCTCAGAAAGATTTTGCCGGTTTCGAACCATGCTGCTCCTTTTTCCCTACCGCATGTTTTCATGCTTTTCCACTCTAACTTGTGAAGCAAACCATATAGTTAAGGGCGCGTTCGTTTGGGATATTCCGGAATAAAAATATATTCCGGAATATATTCCGGAATATATTCCGGCTATTCTGCTCCTGGGAGCAGAATAGATGGAATGGAAATCCAGGTATTCCGGAATAAGAATAGCTCCCAAACAAACGCTTACTCGCACTATTCCAATTATTCTTATTCCGGATTGATCCCAAACGAACGCGCCCTAAGATATACGTAACTTCAAAGTATTTGTTAATCAACCATTCTCAATGCTGCGCGATTGGCTTAAAAAACTCGCGCCATTTTGTCATCCAATCAGAAGTAACTGAAACCTAACCCGATCGTCTCTCGTTCGCATACGTTTTCCAGCGCTTGGCCTCAGCTACAAGTATTTACTTTGACGTTTGATTTGTTTATTGCATTTTGTATAATTTGTCATCAGTGATCAGAGTGATTACTTTGGTTTTGGGTTTACGACACCCAATTGAAAAAAAAAACCACTCATCTCCTGACACTGTTTATTTTCATGGCCGCTTGCAATTTCATCGGGAGGAAGCTCTGCAAAACACGTTCATTAGTTATCAGTATTGTTTACTATAATTTATATATTTACCAATTATTTCTTGCATTTACCATTATAGAAAATTGCAACACAAGTTCCATAGTTGTTGACATTAATTTTAAATTATTTATTTATATCATTTGTAATTATAGATTTATTTATTTTTGTAACTATTATTTATTTATTTTCTGAACGTTAAGATTTGTCCTTTTCACGAGGAATTGATCACTCCGAATTCAAGTCAACAGTCAGACTGCGTCATGTATGAATACTGAAGCTGGTCCAGTCGTAGTAAGAAACCCCAAGAAAAGGGCGTGAAGAAGGCTTCCAGCATCTTTCCTCCACACCTATTTGTACTTTAAAACTTAGAGGGATTTTGGTCACAATTCAGAGTTATGAAATAACCGAGATACCACTCGCGCTCTGATTGGTAGATAGGTGTTTTTAGATGAGAATACATATAAACACGATTGTAACTTTTTAGATTCCCGCATAGTTTTGAGAAATATATTTTAAAAGCAATAGAGTACTTTTTCCTGTTTACGTAGCTTCATCTAAACACTTAGGGGTTTGGGAGAATTCTCGAAAGTTTTGCAAACCCTCGACTGCTTCTCGGGTTTGCATCGCTGTCTCGAATTATCCGAACCCCCCTCGTGTTTAGATAAGGTTATGTAAACACGGAAAAAGTGCTCAAATGGATCGTACCTTGATAATTTATGGAACATATGCGATACAAAAATAGTCGTGCTCGATAACCGGTCGATCGTGCCTAGAAACCGAAAATGGTTTTTTACCAACTGAAAAGTGATAGTACTAACAAGAAAAGAATAGGAATTGGCCGAGCTGTGTAAAACACGGCCTGCTTATCCGTTTCTTGTGCTAACACTATTCAGTTGGTACAAGCCGTTTTTGACAAGGTACGATTTATGTCCGAACTTTGACCGAAAATCACCCTCCATACAAACCGCAAGAAACCTCATGTCTCGGAATTGGCAATATTGCGGTTTCATCTCGCTCTCTCCGTATCGGACTCCCGTTTCGTTCATCACCGATTCGTGATCATCATCAATTTTTCCTTGCCAAGTTCAGGCCATGGCTCGATCTGCAAAGGCCTTGTTCAGTCAGAGATAAAGCCTATTTTAGACTCGTTACATGTAAATAGTCGCCCAAAGAATTTAACACAATTCCTGTTATTACAGGCCGTGCATTCAGGGAAAAAATAATTTCTAATAATTTCATATACATTTGTCATAGTGTTTCCCTCGTTGATTGTGTTTGCTGGGCTGTTTTCCTCCGTCCCATGTTATTTTTAACTGTTTTTGTACTATAATAGTATACTCTTATTCACCACCGTCTATACTTCTTCACGGTTGTAGACGTTGTGTAGAAGTGTGAATAAATAACTCGTTTATGTTTGAACTGGTTCTTTCGTCGTTCAATCCGGTCCCCTTGACTATCTAGGGTATGTTTTAACATTGAAAGGTACTTAATTAAACACGAGAGGCCCATGTTGTCGTGTGTTCTCAAAAGAGACTTCACATCATTGCAAAATTTTATCACCGCGACATGTGTCATTAAGTTCATCGAATTAACTATGTCGCTGAAATATCTAACGTCCGTTATGTTTTCTTTTGTGGACATAACTGTGATTTTGCTGCTGCTACGTGTCGCTTCTTTCCTACAACGTGTTCTTTCGCGTTTAGTATGCACCTTCGTGCCCTTGTTCATTGTTGTCCCATCGTCATGTAAACTCCCAGATGCTGCACCAAACCTCTGTTGATTCTGTCAGCTTGAAGTTTCCTGATTCAGTTGTTTGTCGTCACAGCCGAGAGAAAATAGAGGTTAATTAGTTGATCGGCAATTTCTGCTGACTGGTCCTTTCAGTTTTGATATGGCGTCCATTCTCCTCAAAAGGGGAACCCCCTTCCCGCTGAGAAGACAAATACGACTTCCTGTGTCATTCCACCTAGTTTATCCTGTTAGATGTGTTACCACCTTCACTGCATATAACAGGGATAAGAGATAACGAATTTACAACATCGAATTCAGTAATCAAGAGAAAACTGTTTTGTGGTCTTGTGGATGTGTTGTCACGAGTCTTTCCCATGCTTCTACTACGCTGGCATCACCAATAATAAAATGGCATTGGCAACCATAGGACTGCACTGGCTGCTTCGTCTGCTGACAAGTCAACTCAGCAACCTGCTTGAATCAACAATTTTTGCTTGCTTCTTTTATCACTTCCAATGAGTGCACTTAAGTTGAATTCTTGTTTCTGCAAATAAATGAACTCCTTTTACTCGCAAACAGCTTTGAGCTACCTACATACCAGTAGGTATATATTTTAATCAGCAGTGAAGTTAATTTAGTGTCATCGTTAATGCGGCTTATTATTTTTTACTGTAAAAAAGCCTCTCTGATGATCACCTCAAGGCGGGAGACTGATTTATCTTCGTTGATTTTTTTCTGTATAACTTCAATAATTCGTAATATGTGATTTGATAAAAAAGACTTCGCGCTATGAAATTCCGCAAATTATGATTGAAATTAATTTATACAGCAGTAGCAAATTTCACATTTTGAGCTAAGAAAAGCTTATACGGGGTATATATTATCATACTTAATAACTAAGTCGCATGATCAATGCATGCATGATCGATGGTATAGAACAATTTATTGCGTGCCGAACGCCGGAATATTTGGTAGCGTGCGTGACATCCAGGCGACAAAGGGCGTACGATGAAAACGTAAACAAAGAACTTGTCTCGATGGTTTTAGTTATTAAGTGTCTGCACGAGACAGCTTATTAAAGATCGCTTGCTTGTAACCTTCACGATGAATTTCCATTGAAGTCTGCCATGTGAATTTTGTGCAATCCACTCGCCATAACTGATGGATCTTTCATTATAGTTGATTTAGCTTGTGGCCATCAAAATAAAAATTGCAGAGATCACTGAAGCATAACAGGACACAATTATTCATTGCAGAGAACCCTGAGTTGCCACAGCACAATAACCAACATTGTACTTGCTGCACCAAAACTCATTTCAAACTCAAGAATAGCAACAGAAAAGCCTGAATATAACATTTCTTACTACAAAAGACCTTTAATATATAAGAAACTTTGGCCATGGTATAAACATACTTGTTACAACTGAAGTTGTTCTGTTACACAGATGAAATGTTTTAGCTTGACTTCTTGCCACACTGCCAAAAGTTACCAAATTTTATGAGAGGAGCACTTGCCTTGACCTGTTGTTGGCTCAAATGAAACCAAAATACTTCCTCTCTTCCTCATCCAAGGGTTAAAAGTACCCAAGATATGTAGAAAATTGACCAAAATGCCAAAATGATCAATAGCAGTGTGACTTGGTTAACAATAAACAATTCCCAATTAAAAAATACTGTCGCTTGATATGGATAAACCACCTCTTTTTCTAAAACTTTCTACCAATAGTTGAGTGGATCTTGACAAAATCCAGCAATTTCTGTTGCCCACAAAAAGATCTTTGTCAAGCCAGTAAACATGATGAGCCAAAAATATAGTGGTGTGAAACAGGACCTAAAATGGATCAAGTGGCTTCAAAACCGACAAAAACACCACCTTAAATGATTACCAAATCTCTCCTAACTCTTATAAAAGCTATACTAAACTTAACTCACAAAAGGAGGCTGGTACAATATATACATTTTCTTTTGTCTCTTCAGTTTTAAACTACTGAAAAGTCATTATAATTTTTATGTTTAGACAAGTCAAGTCATTACTGTCTACTAGTAACTGCACAGAGCAGTATTAGACTTAACTATCAGCCTCTTGACTTATAGAACAGCTTTTCTTATGTACCACGGGGAACAGTATATAAGTTAAGCCATCTGTAGTACAAACCGTCTAAACTGAAAGTCACATTACAAGCAAAAACTACCTTACACTATCCCTTAGCCCTCTGAATACATTGTTTTTTAGTTCTTCAAATTAATAAAAAAAATTAATTATGCTGGGTATGAATTCTAGAACACTTTGATACACTGAAGGAGAAATTACATCTTCCTGCCTTCTACTTAAACCAAAAATAGTTGAACTTTACGTTTTCCAACAGGTTTATTGTTTAGCTGCTCAATTGCACTGTAGGCTTCCCCACTGGTAGGTAGTGTGACCATGGCGTCCCCAGATGATCGCCCAGGAGCAAGGTAATGAATGCGTATTGAGTCTGGAATGATTGGGAACCCATAAAAGAAATCCAAAATTTCTTCTGCTGAAACAGTGGAGGGTAGATTACGAATCCCAATCACACATCCTGCACTGATATCATTCACACTTATATTAGCGCCAGCTGCAAGCTGGTTGACAGGATTTAAAGGACCCTCCATGCCCACAACTGCATTGTGTGCAATAGGCATCTTTCCCACAGAATTCACCCCAAGACTGTTGACAGCCATACCCAGGTCAGGAGTTGAAAGATTCTGATCTTCCCCATTCATGTTCCCTAAGGAATACATTGCACCCTCCTGAGAGAAATTACCCCCAATAATGGTGTTAGGTTCCTGAAATCTCCAAGAGTTTTCAGTCTTGTCTCCCAAGGCATTCAACACCTCCTCGATGCTGCATCGCTTAACACCACAATATCTCCTTCTAATTAATAGACCGTTTCTGTCTTCTCCTTGAATACAGTCCCCAACTGATTTAAATTCCACATATCCATGGCCATTTTGTTTTCCAGAAAATGGTCCTGACGTGTGCACCATAAGATGGATACTCACAACATTCAGCCCCGAGAAAAACTGACGGATCTCGCTCTCAGTAACACTGTAGGGTAATCCACTCATGCTAACCCACGTGGATTTGGTACTTGCACCGTCCTGGCTAGTAGAGTCTCGCCGGCTTCTGTTGTTGCTGCTGAAGGGTTCGCGTCTAAAACCAGTTGATGCTCCCTGCCTTGCACCCGTAGTCTCCAGTCGAGTCCCTCTGCCTTCCCTATCCCTGCCATAACTAGCTGAGATTTTACCAAGCTCACTTCTGTCAAAACTCCTTCTTCGTTCCCTTTCCCTCTCCCGTGTCCGCCGATCCAGGTCGTTTCGAGTTGTTGCCACTCCATTAGCACTACTATTTGTGCTCCGCAAACTTTCACGGTCATTTAACTTTTTAACCGATCGTCGATCACTCACATGATTCGAGCCACTATGATCCCCACGGCTCCTGAATCCATCAACAGAAGCGCTTTTCCGGATTGGGCTTCGACTTCGTGATCGCCGACCAATATCTCGAGTAATCTTTGAACTCTCATTCAAACCATTGGATTTTGTTTTACTTGCAGTCCGGAGTGTCTCAATTTCAGGTGGACGCTCACGATCCGAGCCGTCAAAACGGCGAAAACGCACACCCTCGCTCAAAGTTTTCTCCATTTCCGACTGACTGCTTAGGACAAGCTCAATATATCGTTTTCCCACGTAATTTCCATTCCTATACATGGCTTTTCTGGCTTCGTCGTCCTCATGAAAGCAAGCGAAAGCAAATCCAGATGCCTTTCCTTCTTGGCTCGGAGCAAGATGAATGTCTTCCTCGCTGATGTTAAGTCCTCGATAAAATTTCGTTATGTCTCGGGCTGTGGCTTCCCAAGGAAGACCTTTCATCTTTATGATTACAACCATGTCGATTATAAACCCTCAGCCTGTCTTTTCCTGCAGTAATAAGGTAAAATGTATCGTATTTTAGTCACAGACTTCACCATACGCACTAAATGCAACCGCACCACTTTTCAAGAACACGCTTCCGCTTTGCAGGGCTGGACCCCCCAAATAATCACTGAAGACCGGAAGTCGATTTTCACTCATAATTAAGCCCAAAAATAGTCCCCTCATCTCCCCTCATGCTAAACCAAATACAATAAAGAATCAAATCAACGCAGCATAAAATCTAAAATTGCGATGTTTGTATCCCATTTACTATTTTTGGCAAATTGAAGTCAAAAGCGACGTATTATTAATTGAGTTCTTGGCTGTTTCTGGAGTAACATTACTGAATAGCAAACAGAACTGAAATTGAAGCTGTGTAAGCTACGAAACGAAAATGTCGACATTCTATGTAAATTACTTTCATTCTCATGTCAAGTTATATTCGAAACTCGTGTTGAAAACTACCTATATATAATGATTATAGTTTATATTGGATAGGGTAACACGTAACGAAAGGGGACACGAGAGTCACTCATAACAATTGCATCTGACAAACTTCGTTGTGCTTCAAAAGACAGTATCTGCAAAACAGTCGTTTTTTCTTCCCTACATGTATTCAGAAGGCGCGAAGTGCCGTACGATGTTCGCGTATGAAGCGCGCAAGCCTCACTTGCTCCAGACTTTTTCGTTCGAATATTGACCGCATCGCTCACATTCGCAAAAAAATACGACTGTTTTCAGTCTTTACAAAAGACACGTGTCATGTGATACATCTGTTTTGCCGGTAAGCATGTCTTTCTCAGTGATATCCTACCAAACAGATAGCCTCCCACGCAGACGTTCTTAGGCTTGTCACGCGTTCTTCCCCACGTGGGGAGGAACGCGTGACAAGCCTAAGAACGTCTGCGTAGGAGGCTAACCAAACGGATGGAGTGCTGATTAATGTAGCGGAAGCGATGAGAGACTGAAAGGCTTGCTTCAATATAATCATGACTTGGATTCACACGCTACGCCTGTCTTGCCCAAGTCAAGCCAGGTCACCCTAAGGGACGGACCATTAGAAGAGTGATGGGGGTGGAGAAGAAGCAAAAAAATCATGCAAGGCCAGGAGGGAGGGTGACTAAAGAACTGTGCAAAGAAGAAGTGAAGAGAAAAAAATTCTGCAGAGTGAATTGTAATGTCAGGCTTACAAACTGTACCCGCCTAAATTGCACTTTGGCAGTCACTTATACTGCAGTTTTAATTTCTTGGTCCTGATGGAATCCCCATTCACCTGGTTTTCTCTACAATTAGGAAAACGGACATCTTCTCGTTAAGGCTGATAAATTTTGAATGTAGCAATCATGGATACTGGTAGCCAAACCGTGACCCTTGCAGAAAACCATTATGGATAACTATGGCTTAAAAATGATTAAAAAAACATCTGCTATAAACAGCCATGCAGCTTGAGTCGTTTGCATGAGCAAGCACATACCGTGTTGCGAAACTGGCCTCGAAATATGAGTGATTTCACAACTGATGCGCTATTTTAGGTTTTCAGTTAAGAAAAAGACGCATTATCATTCAAGTTAAATCGAGTCATCAAATTATTGACTGAAAAGCGTGGAAAATGCACCAAAAATGTTTCAATTTTGCAAAATTTTCTCGGGGTGGTGGCATGCCCCCAGACCCCCTATTTGAATAGAGCAATCACTCACAGCTCAGAATCATAGCTTAACCTGCATTTTATTGCCAGGGTAATGAATCAACAAATTCATTGATATTTCCCTAACCATCAAACCAGAAATGCAATGCAGCCCCATTTTAGGCAATAAATAGCACTTGAATATGTCTGATACTGTGTTATGTGTCCCCGAGTATAATTTAAGCAGGAAAGCAAAACGTCTGTGTGAAAGTTTAAAAAAAGTATTTGTTTGAACTTGATGCCTGTTCACACTGTGGCGAATATCAAGATTAAGATTGCGTCAGAAGAACATTTCTCCCTGCAATTATCCCCTACCCCCCGCCTTCCCCTAATAAAAAAAATTCGCCAGTCGTGCAAGGGACTTGCCCGGGAAAAAAGTCCTGCAGAGGTTAGGCAGTAGACATGAAAAAAAAAATTATTGCAAGCTGAAAAAGTCCCATCCCTCTATCACTTTTCCAATGGTCCATTCCCAAGTCAGACAGATGGCCATCGCCCAGAATTCCTCGACACATCCGGGAGTACTTTTTTATTTGCGACTATAATGATTATAGTCGCAAATGAAAAGGTACTCTTTTCATCTGCGACTTGTTTAAAAATCAGAAAGAAAAATATTATTATAGATGTGTTTATTATTTTGACGTAAAATTATCAAATGAGAGTTTCACCGAAAATGAAAACTCTCGACTTCGCCAATTTCTGTTGGAAAGTGAAAAAAATTAACGCCGCCACAACACAAGAAAATGAAAGGCATGGTTTCCTATGTCACGCAGGCTACGCTATCAGAAAGCGAAATATTGATGCGAGAGAGAGGGCGTAGAAAGTGGGTAGAATCGAGAAATAAAAGAGGCATTCCCCTCTCCCCACCCCCCGTCACCCCGACTCCTCGGTCATTTTTTAACTAGAGAACTGGGAGCTTCGGTGGTCTAAATGTTTCACGTAAAATTTTTTAACATCCTACGGGTAGATCGAGAAGAGTACGAGTGAGACTTGCAGTCATGATGGACCGGCCCGGGCTGTTCGAGAGGTGGATAACGCGATCGCCACCAGGGCCCCAGTTGTTCAAAGGATGGATAACGCGTATCCACCGGATAAATCAACTATCCAGCGGATAAGCAGTTAACAAAACAAAACCACGCTATCCGCTGGGATGGTGATTATTCCAGTGGATAGCGTTATCCACCTTCCCGAACAACCCCGGGCCAGATAACTTAAATCCACTATCTCCAACGGATAGCCGTCCGGTTTGTTCTGTGTTAATCACATATCCACTCGATAGCGATTTATCCGGTGGGTAAGCGTTAATCCAGGCCTTGTAAACAACTGATCGAGTGTAATCTTTTCGTATCGCGTGACGACTTGATCATCTTCGCCCTCCCTCCAAATAACGCGTCAATAACGCATCTGCCTGGCGCTTCCTGTGAGTTGTCCTCTGAGACTCTTCTGATTAAGAACTTAACATTTTAAAGAGGCTAGAAAGATAGGAAACTTTATGCTCGTTGTTTAGCTTTTTTTAAGAAATTAAATTAAAGTTCCCGCCTAGGAAAATCAGTTCTGCTCTGAAGGAGTGTTTATGCTGACCGTGAAGGCCAAATTAAACAAACGGTTAGTTAAGGCATGGGTCGCCTTTGTCGACACTAATGTATTTCACTTACCATCGATCGACTTTATAAATATATATTTCGGATAGAGTACTGAACTGCATGTCGGTGTAAAACTCAAGATTTTCCACCCAGGAGAACACAGACATTCTAATCCCGACCTCGTGATAATGTTTTTTCCATCAAAAGTTTGCACCTGAATGCCAATAAACGCCGCCCTTTAAAACAAACCCATGACTGGTACTAGTTCAGGTTGGCCGTCTTTCTTACCTTAACAGGTGCCCCCACAGGTGAACTCATAAGAAACGTTTCGGGCAATTTACGTTTGCTTGAGAGTCAACTTACAGTGTTGTTTGACATTTTGTAAGTTTCCTTTGAACCAACGAGAGTCCAATGACTTGATTTTTACAGATGGCTGTTTGATTTTTTGTCAGCGGGGAGAGCATCCTGGTAGAAAAAAAAACAAACCAGGAGTAAATCGATATAAGCTGATTGGCCCTTTGTTTTGTCACCAGGAAGTACTCATTACATTGGATACATACACAAACTAATGGAATATTAATTCTTTTGTTTTGAAGGTTGCTGTCACAAGTACTGATTCAAGCCTCTCTATTCGCTTGAAAATTGTATTATTAGTAGCAAAGTACTGTTACATTGATTGATCTTGATTTGATTTTGGGCGGTGGAAAGGGATTAATGTTGAACTAATTTGTAACAAAGGCTGTATACCCAGGAAAAACTATCATGAGCAAACTCCAAAACAAAACGGTTTTCTGTTAGAACAAAAAGTGTCGATTCGAGCCGAGGAACTCATATTGTTGGGATTTCTTGGGCTGCCCTGTTTTTTGTGCTAGTGTTGCCCTCACACACCCACAGCGTCTCTCTTTGCAATACCTAGAGTATAAATGAGCACCGGACACAAGTGTTTTAATAGGGATGTGTATTCGCTACTCGCATCAGCGCCTATACCAGCTAAAAACGTAAGTTAATCAGGGCGGAATTTCACCTGAAGGCTGTTTTGGATCCGTTCGCCTCAACATGCGCCTTGGTGCCCAATATACTCCGTTCACGTTTCCAAGCAACGCCATTTAGGAAACATTACTCCAATTGTTTTGCGGTTTGTTGTAAATGTTTTGGCGTGGATTTTGGGCGCAGTGTGGGGGGGAAGATATATTGTTGCCTTAAAGGATAGGTTAAATTGATGGAAAATATGAAATGTTGAAGATTTGATGGATTTGGAAAATTGAGATTTGAAGTTAAGAATTAATAGACTGACACCAAACAGGCTCTATTTTGAGGGGGTCAACTGTCTGGTGGAGTTTCAAATCCATTTTAACATTCAAGTTTGGCAATCAGTCATTCTGCTTTTACTGCTAAGCTACGTGTGGCTGAAACGCAGGCTATCACTTTGCCTGCTTGTATTATCAAAATCAAGCAGCCAAGGTCTGGGTCAGGAATGTAAAGTAGAATCTCCCTCGATTTGTTTGTTTGTTTGTTTTTTTTTCTGCAAAAAGAAGGACAGACACTCTAAACGTGATAGGATGGAATTAACTGACCTGCGCTTTTGTCAGATCAGTGATATTACTAAAAACCGCCACCATTTCCTCAAATTAAGGCCACTTTCTGCTAAACGTCACGTGACAAGTCACCTGACATGTCAGAAGCACCAATGATTGTACTTCAAGGACGTTAGCGCTAATTATTTCTGCGCATGCTTACTCACGTTATGCATGAGAGCGCACGATAGGAAATAAAATTAACAAGACGATCTGTGATCGTAAGTCGGGCTACAGGAAGATATGCTGCTACCAGTTTTGACCAGTTACTTGTTTGTCCAAGGTCCTGGTTTGTGGGCGTGGCATAATTTTTTAATGGTGGTGTAAATCAACCGACGCTTCTGCATTACTGCCTTCTCCAGGGTGTTAAGCGGCCCCGTGAAATAACGAAATCATTATTTGCAATTCGCAACGTTCTGCTGTTTTGAAACTGTTTGTACGTTCCAAAATAAATATTTTTAATATTTACCCTAAAAGGAGAGGATAGGCGGTCGCTTATGAGAGATTGCCGCAATCTGAGGTTTGACTGTATACAGAAATATGCAAGTTTAAGTGAATTTTCATCTTTTATTTTCAACCAGCGAAATTTTACTAACCGTGCATGATATTTATTAGTGAACCACACTACTTATTGTTCTACTCAGCTGATTGTAAATACACCGCAGTTATAAGACAACTTTTAGAAATGCCAAATTTCAGTATCGTAACCAAAAAAATTAACAACTCAAAGGTTAACGCGTGGGTAGAGTGTCCTCCGACTGTTTGACATTCTAGGAAGTATTCACAGCAAACTAGAGAACTGCGGCTTTCATAAACAAAACTTTGATTACTCATCTTAAGCCTAATGAAACAATAAACAAGGTTAAAAGAAAGGTATCAATGTCTGATATCAACGTCTGATAACGAATACTGAAAAATACAATAATGAAAAACTGCTGTTGACCTCCTTGGAGGTATTCATGGCGAGCCAGAGAACGACGGCCTTCACAAACAAAATTTTGATTACTTAAGATTTTAGGTCTATCAAATAATAAACAGGGCTAAAGTAAACGTATCAATGTCTGATATCAACGTCTGATAACGAATGCTGCAAAATACAATAAAGAAAAACTCCTGTTGACCACCTTGGAGGTATTAATGGAGAGCCAGAGAATGACAGCTTTCATAAACAAAATTTAGATTACTTCAGATTTCAGCCTGAGATTTCAGGTCTATCGAACAATAAACAGGGCTAAAATAAACTTATTAATGGCTGATATCAACGTCTGATAACAAATACTGAAAAAAGTGGGGGGGGGACAGGGGGGAGGGAGCCCGGGAGATTAGGGGGCGGGAGGCGGGAGAGGAAAGGGCGGGAAGCGGGAGTTCTAAGAGGGCGGGAAGCGGGAGAGAAATGCGAAATGCTAATTATTTTAATTTAACAATGCGTTAGAATACTTTCAAAAACATCAATCCAAATTATATTTGACTTGCATTTAACGTCTTTTCAGTCACTATTGAGACTTCCGAGCAAACGAGCAAACGAAAATTTGCGCTTGGACTGAAAAACAGGCTTACTTCCGGTGAAATAGTAAACCCGTTTACAGTGGTTAGGCCATCCCCTTTTTGTGCCTAGTGCTTGTAGAGCTCAAGGCACCATGTTATCGTGCATGCGTGTGCGTCCGTAACACTTTCTGTTCGTGTAATATGTCATGAAGTGTCCTCCCCTTAACGTTATTTTTGGCGACGTGTAATATGTCATGAAGTGTCCCCCTTCACTTTTTGTGCCTAGTACACGTAGAGGCCTAGTGCTCATAGAGCTAAAAGCACTATTTTATCGTGTATACGTTTGTGTCCGTAAGTCGGGTTTTTGTGCCTAGTGCTCGTAGAACTCAAGGCCGATATATATTAGCTCCCAACATCGGCAAAAGTAAAATCTATTCCTTAACATTCCAGCTTCATCGTGTTAAAATTTCAACGAAATCGAACAAAAACCAGCACTAATTAAAATTTTTTGTTACCCATCTGTCCACACTTGCGAACAACCGAAAAACTTTGAATATTACACAACCCGACGTTTTGGTCAACAAAATCCAGAATTATCACCTAGAAGCTGAAAGTTGAATGGGTACATCTTTTTTCGAACTATTCTTAAAGTGATTTAGACAAAAAAAATGATCTCGGCGGGCTACGAAAGACACAAAAATAAAAACAGAAACAAGCTTATCTGATAAGCCTATAATTATTCAACATTCCACCAAATAAACATTCCTCTGCGATGAGAAAGACATGATTATGAATTGTTACAGTTGATACTTATTTTACAATAAAGTTTCTCGTTGTTGTTGTATCATGTAGTCATTGCAGGTGATACTAGTTTTCATATCACTAGGCACATGTAGTCAAAGACTGCCTATTTTTTTCTCTGTTTACCGTCGTCCGACCGACTCAGAGTTTCACGTTTTCAAAACAAAAAAGTTGTGAAGAAGGCAATGACATATTTGACTGGTTTATCAGCTTAGCTTAGTTTGTTGTGACCATGTTGTGACTGATTTCTTAATGAAGACTTCTACAATTACATAATTTCAAGAAATCGTCCTTTTAATCGGAAATGCGGACAATGTTTTGTGCTGGCAGTGCTGTGGATAATTTCAGGCGAGATCAGCAGTAAAAAAAAATGGCGGCCTTTTGTTTACGGTTGGACCTCGCCTTAGAGGTAAATAGTCATTTTCTCGAAGACGAGTACAGTGACCTATCATTTTTAAACCGCGCAGCCGAAGGCTGGGCGGTTTCTTGCTCTGCCTTCGGTTTTTTTTTTTTTTTTTTTTTTTTTTTAGTTTTGTCGGTAGGCAGACCCAAACTCCGACTCACTCGGCCAATTGTTGTCACCGGATGATGTCATCATCAGCCAATTACAGGCCATTTCTCAGCTCTTTTCGTCATATACCCCCTCAGGAGCATTTTGTCAAGTTAGCAAATTAACTTCTCGGACAGAACATGGCCGTCAGTGAGATATGTTTATTTAGTCAAAATTGGGCCAAACTCCGTTGGAGATGCACATCAGGACATTTGCAAGGATAAAGAATGTAACTTAGGACCAGTTGCTGGCTACTAAGGCTGAAATTATCCAGAGTTAAGCTGTATTTTCGTTTTGCGTGCGAAACAGAAGATTTTGTAATCTGGAATTTTTGTTTCTGTTCACTTTCGAAGGGGTTATTCAATGCGCTATAAAGGTATTACGTCTGGCCATGATGGAACACGCTGACGGTGATAAATGTAAGATCGTGTTTACTTCGCTAGAAGCAATGATGGAATTTTCTGGGGAAAAAAGTTAAAACTTAGTCTTAGTCGTGAAAAACCCTTTTAACATATGTAAATTGATAGTCGTTTACAAGGTCAAGGTATTTTATCCTTAGACATAAACAAAATTCTCCGATTACAAGTAACGCTAGACCCGTCTCATGCAAAGAATGTTTCCATATCTCAAACCGCCCTCTCCCTATTCACGTACACTTGCATGAAATTTCTAAGTTTCTTGACACAGAGACTTAGTTTCTGCTCAACAAATGTTGTCAAAGTGGAAGTCTCTTCAATTTTAAAGGAAAAAAAAATTTTGTAGTGACGAGGTGGACTTAAACCCGGGGCACTAGCTCGGCAGTCTTTCACTCTAACCACTAGACCACCGCAGAAACGCTACTGGCACAAGGTTTAATTTAAGTACCATATCGAAAACCCGAACGCTATAAAGAAGCTAACCATTTAGACTGCAAAACAGTCGTATTTTTTGCGACGGTCCATATTCGAACGAAAGGTCTGGCGCGAGGATCACGCTAACGGCGCTTCGCGCCTTCCGAAAACGTCCGAAAACGACTGTTTTGCAGTCTACTAACCATTAACCCCTTGCATTAACCCTAACCCTAATCAGTATTTTCAGTGCTTAGGCCTATAATCAGTATTTACTTTGTGTACGCATCACAAGGTATCCAAGGGCGGTTTGAGATATGAAACAAGTCCTAACCATCTTTTAAATTGTTTCCGGGTAATGTTTTCTTGCAAAACATTGTTGCTAAATATTACGTAATGTTTTTGTGAGCGCAAGAGTTAAAAAAGCGCGGTTTTAATTTTTTTTAAAATTCTTGTTTTCTTTTGTTTTGAATTGAGTAATAAATTTCTCTACTGATTTAAAATAAATATGGACTAATTCTCAGTGTAGAAAAAGAAACAATCGTCAGAAACGTGAATTTAGTAAGCAATCGTGACTATAATCATGGTGCTATTATAGGAATTGATGGCAGGGTTCGTACTGTTTTGAGCTCTTCAAATTCTCTGACTTCCCATGACTTCTTCCATGACCTTTTCAAGTTTCCAAGACCTTAGGATTAGCTGTCAGTTTCAAAAATTCAAACCCTAAACTTGTTTTAGAGCGTTTTTTCAACCTTAAACAGTTCAACAGACACAAGCTCTGGAGTTCACCAAAATGCGTACCGTTTACGCTGCTTAATTACTCCTCTATCTTACATTGCCCTTGCCTTGTAATCCGCAGTAAATAACCTATCAAACAGGCCCCGGTTGTTCAAAGGCTGGATAACGCTATCCAGCGGATAAATCGCTATCCAGTGGATAAGTGTTGACAAAACAAACCACGCTATCCGCTGCCTAGTGATTTAACCGGTGGATAGCGTTATCCATCCTTTGAACAACCCGGGCCAGAACTTTAATTTTCCATGACTTTCAAGGACCAACAATTAAATTCCATGACATTCCAGGTCTGGAAATAAAATTCTTAAATTCCATGACTTCCCAGGTTTTCCATGACCTGACGAACCCTGTATGGGATATAAACGAGGTGCGGTTGCTTCTAAACGAACATGGCCATGGGATGGGGACCCCTCATTTTTATTTAAAAATTTAAGTTTCTATAATATAAACAATCAACAGGCAAAGTTTGACAAAAATCTCAGTGCAGGCTCTAGTTCAGTGGAATGGACTTAATTACGACGTCGATCTTTTCTTCCTCCATTGTCCTAATATCGACTTTGTAACCTCGTCTTGTCGTTTTCAGGCTCCGCAGATATTTGTATACTTAATTGGCCACTCCCCATCGGGGCTTTTCAGGACCAATGCAAACGAACAATGACAAATTAATATTCAATTAACATAACTAGGTTAAGAATCCCAACTGGCGGGAGGCAAACCAGTTGGCTATTTACAAACGTGGCCGAGAAGTTGAACTCGGGGCTTCCGAGAACAACATCAGCTAGCGGTCAGAACGGGATTTGAACCCGCGACCTACGGATTTCAAATCCGACGCTCTAACCACTCGACCACGCTGCCTCTCATGTTTCCCATATTATGCTAAAGTACAGGCCCCAGTTGTTCAAAGGCTGGATAACGTTATCTACCGGATAAATCACTATCCAGTGGATAGTGTGGTTTGTTTTGTTAACACTTTTCCACTGGATAGTGATTTATCCGGTGGATAGTGTTTTCCAGCCTTTGAACAACTGGGGTCTGGTCTACTAGTTCCGGACTTCTCCTTTTTCTTCTCTTTTCCGATCGACCGACCCAAAATCAGAAAACGTATTCGACAGTAAACGAAGAAAAAAAAGGGTTGGCCTTACGTCATATAGGTCATAAAATGTCAAGCGGCATGAGTGCACGTGTCGCGTAACCCGTTAAATTGCAAAGTGCGACGAGCAGGCGATTTCAAATCACGGGACGGGAGCAACACGGAAAAGGGCGGGAGGCGGGAAATAAAGGTACGGGAAGCGGGAGAGCAGGGTACGGGAGGCGGGAGGTTCAGACCCCCCTGTCCCCCCCACAAAAAAAAACAATAATGAAAAACTCCTGTTGACCTCCCGCATAAAAGCGACAGAACTAAAGAAACAAAGAGAAAAATAGCTGCGGATAATGTACTCAGTTTGAGCAAAAACATAGTGAATGTAAGCTTAGTAATCAATATAGACGTTACGTAACTAGACCTAAGCTTATGACAATTAAGCAGTTACGTTTATCCTCACTCTGGTGAAAGCTACTTAGCTTCGCAGTCCAACATGACATCTTTGTGTCTACATTTTCTGTTCACTCAGAAATGATTCTGGTAAGACCTTCGCTAAATCTGCTAAATCATTTGATTCTTTCGCTATTTTCAGTTTGCGGAACAACCCATTTCGTAATATATGCTCATTACACACGCCATCTTTTTGAGTGGAGCTACCGCGAACGGTGTGTCTGTATGTTTGAAAGATTACATCATTTGTTCAGATATTCAACGTATCCGCCATTGACTTCGACATCGTGGAAAGAAGGTTGAGCCTTTATGACGGGTCTGCGGTATTCCCCATTGCACGTGACTGAGTTTTGTGGAGAAATGCAGGGTAAATTTAAAGCCGGCCTCGCCCGACTAACAACCGATCTTGGGTGTTCGGTGACCCCTATTTTTCTTTTTATGGATCTTTTTTTTTTATCGATTTTCTTCGTTTAGCGAAAAAGTGAAGAAAAGCTATCGACTAGAAGATTATTTTTTTACAAAATGCAACATCGAATTCCGTTCTTTTTAGCTGTTCGTTTATCTAAAAAAAAATCTGTGCGTCGGTTTCAAAAGCCTCGATCTTAAAGGGTTTGTTAAAATGTTGGTAACACTGGGATATAATTACGCAACAGACCCACCTGTACAAAATATGACTATTGACTCACGTTCTATAATTTTAACTATAAACACCTGTAGACCATGCTTAAGTTACGTGCGCCAATTTTTCAAAGTCAGGGTAGCTTTTCACACGCTTTACCTCTGAAAAGAAGTCAGTGACCCCCCGAATTGTTTTACATTCCTGACACAAACAACTCATTATCTAACTGCAGTAAAAAAAAATAATAAAAAAAAGAAAAAAATTCTATCGACTGGAAAATTTTCGCGCGACCTTCCTTAAAATGTTCAAGACGTTAAAACCTAACTGTGTGTTAAATTTGGATTCATCGTCATTTAAACTATGCCTTCGAAATATAACTAATAATTTGTTTTGCCAGGAAAGCCCTCGACTCGGGCCTTACAGTACTTGAGAAGTGATGGAAAGAGAAATCTTTCCTCAGAAAATTAGCAGAAGTTAACTTAACACTAGATCACAATGTCATCAGTTCATTCACAATACAGCGTTACCGTGATAAGATTGTAGCTTTATCCACTAAGTGAGCCTTTTAATTTCATACTTGTCAATCAAGTTTTCAATCCGCCATATTGTTTGAAGGAAGTAATATACTTAACTGATAATTTTCAGGGAAGGATTAACTCGTAACAAAATAGTAATCTTATGTAACCTTCCTTCAAAGCATTGTTTGCTATTGACCATCATTTTCACTGAAATTGCGAAATATAATTCCACAGCCTTACACATTGCGAAACATTTTAGGAACAATTGGAAGCACCTGGTGAATCGGCTGTTCACTGTGTAGTCTGGATTTGATCCATTAGAGTCAAATCACTAAAGTTTGTGCAATAAACACAATACAAGTTACAATTAAGGTTGCTACCAGTATTGGGATAGTCTAGATGTACAAGGTTTCTCTCGCCTCGAATGAATGGAGTATTTTTAGTTAGAAGGTTAAACAGAAAGACGGAAGATGACTCCATTAAAACCTCTGGCTTCTTATTATTCTTGTTAGACTGTGTAGATCATGGTAAGATCATGGTTTCAGACAAACCTATTTGTCACTTTCATCATTCGCTATTATACAAAGCTGTGATCGAAATCTAAGGAGAAAATTTCGCTATTATACAAAGCTGTGAACGAAATCTAAGGAGAAAATTTCGATTTCCGACCATTTTTACATCGGTCTTATCGCAACTGAATTATTAAGTAACATTTAGTCTTTTTAACAGAGTTCAACTTGAAAAATCTCACCTGAAAGTGTCCTTGCAGCCGTCTATTGGTTCCTATGTAATGGACGTCAAGTGAAATTCGAAAATGGTAGAACTCACACATTTTACACCCTGAAATCACTATGGCGCCCTGCCTATCGCTGGCAAGAACGTCAAACCAATCTATTTTCCATTAGCAGGACAGCTAGTAAACCGTTACTGGCCTTTTCCAGTTTTATCCAGACAGTAAAAGGTTTCTAAGCAACCTTAGTAAATCTTCGATTCGTGTCACTTTTAATATTTTTCAGTGCCTTCACATCACTTTTGAGTCAGAAAAGGGTTTCATTTGCTGCAATACACCTTATTCATTGTTTCGTTCCTCATTATAACGTGACTGAGTACGTGAATCATGAGGAGGCATATTCAGGGTTAAAATCTCATGTTTTTAGCATCGTGGCCCAATATATTTTCAAGTAAGCAATTTTGGCGCACTTCTGGACCCCAAAAGACTTGCGGAGTTAACCTGAAATCATGCTATTTCTTTCCCATAAAAATGAAATCGTTTCTTCATAATTAGTCGGCTCTCAAAAATAATTTTGAAGTAAATACTTCATTACTGGGTCGGGCAGATCTTTCGCCTTTGCGGTGTTTGCCCCCTGGCAGAAGGCAGAACTCGCCGCCTGCATCATAAACAATATCAAAACCACCTTGGTTGGTATCGGAGAAGATGGTCCATTGGCCGCGTAACGATCGTTTGGTCACCCTTCTAAAGCAATGATCTGAAATATCGGAAAGAAATAAGGCTGCCAGTCATGGAAGTAAACGACTTAGTCATTTAATCTTAATTTTCAACTCCAGGACAAAAAGAAGATGAAATGTTAGATAATTCATCTCCATGTAGGCCATATTTTTGAGAAAGTATGACAAGCTAGGGGATTGCACTATCATTGGTGAATTTGATATTTGCGTCCTGTTTTGGCCAATATCTTTATGTGTCATTGAAGAGAAATGGGTTCCTTAGCAACAACGCTCGCCTTCTTATTTTTTAGATACGTTGATACCTTCACTTACCTTCACCTTTTCCGACGGCAAAAGCATAGCAACGCAGTTTCTCCTCTACCTCAATACTTGTCTTGTCACATATTATATTTTTTTTACAAATATCAAATTCAACGTTGAATTCAGAAGAGAACACTACAATGCCTTTCCTGTTATTATTAAATCAAGCACTCGCTGCTGAAGGGCCGGTAGAAATAGCTGATCCCTGTGACGCGAATTATAGATATGTGGAAGGCCCAAACGGTTTTGCACTCAATTTCATCTTCCACGATAACATCTACGCAACGCGCATGGCAATCACATCCTAATGGGAGGACTGGATACCACATTCCGGTCCCCAGAGGCCGCGCTCCTTTTGGTCAGCACCAAGAATCGCGATCCCTGGCCGGCCAGATCCAACACCGGAAGTCCGCGATTCACGGACTTCCCGTCACTCTGCGCATGCTCAGAGTAAAGTCTGACAAATCTGATTGGTTCTGATCTCAATCTACTGTGTTTACAAAGCCTTTCAAAACCAGAATGTCGTTGGACCTGGCCAGAGGCCGTGATTCTTGTTGCTGACCAAAAGGAGCGCGGCCTCTGGGGACGAGAATGTGGATACCACAATTAACTAAAAATAATTTGAGATAGACATTTGGGGATAGACTCTCATATACTTTATGCTCTCTTGTTCTTCCATACAATTATTTCTAACTTTTGTGATCGCGCATGAAATCACACCTTCACTGAAAATCTCTGTAGTTCTGAAACTCTCCCTAACGTATATGATCCTTTGTAAAACCATTAACTATGGTAAAACGAACACCTTATACGGACGCCTTTCTCCACGGCGAGTGAAGATTGCGTGACGAGCCAAAGCCGGAATTTTAAATAAAATATTAAGCCCTCAGCTCTACCCGTTTCGTGTCTGTTTCTAAAAATTAGGAGTTTACGGATAATGAAAGCAACCGCAATATAATTTCACAGAAAAAATTCCATATTTTCATGTTTACCTCTAGTTTAGATGTAACCGCATCGCGTGACTTTCAGTAGAGTCACGCATGGCTAGCTCCCGTGATGCACTGGTTCTCTTCCAAAATGGCAGTCACACATTGCTTTTCGAACGAAGCAAATCTACAGCGAGAAGTTTGTTCTCTGGTCGCTCAGAAGTCATCAGAAGCGATTAAAGACCATGGATTCTTCTCGGTTGGGTTTTCAGGTGGAAGTCTTCCCAAAATTGTCTGTCCTGGTTTGCTATCGCTGCAGATTGACTTTTCAAAGTGGCGAGTGTTCTTCTGCGATGAGCGGTACGTTCCAATATCACACGCTGATAGTAATTATCAAGGAGTAAAGCAGCACCTTTTAGACAAAACTTCAGTTACACCGGAGGAAGTGTTAGCCATCAATCACGACATTTCGTTGGAGGAAGCTGCGAAGGACTATGAATCTCGCCTGAAGAGTTGGTACCCTGGGTATGAGCTCCCCTCCCTTGATATGCTTCTCTTGGGGATGGGTCCCGACGGACACACCTGTTCTCTCTTTCCTGGCCATGCTTTGTTGAAAGAAACGTCGCGGCTTGTAGCACCGATTTCTGACTCACCCAAGCCACCTCCCTGTCGGATCACGTTGACCTATCCAATCATCAATGCGGCTAAATGTGCAGTGTTTGTCAGTACTGGAGCAAGCAAGGCCAGTGTACTCCAACAGGTGCTGGAGGGCGGTCCTGAGGAGCCGCCGCTTCCTGCTGCAAGAGTGAGGCCAACTAACGGAGAACTACACTGGTTCGTTGACGATGCTGCAGCTAGTTTGTTGAAAACGAAATGAACGAGGACTTGAGTTTTTCCAGTTTGTCAGTATTTTTTTAATGATAATTTTGGAGTTTATTGATTGGCTGGGGAGGGGGGGGGGGGGCTCTCATATAAAAAGGATCGAGGTGCTTGTTGGAAATTTTGAGAAAAACTTGTAACACCCTAAACGATACTGCGACAATGATGACCCTTTGCAGCTTAAAGAAGTTTCTTATAAGGTACAAAGAGCACCCCCATCTTTTTTACATGGAAGCCCCCCCCGCAGAGGTCAAATCTTCTTTGAGCCTGAGTCAAGGTAAAGTTCAAGTTGATGCTAAACTAAAAGTGACATTAAAATGTAGCATGTCAGATTACCCTAACAATAATTGTTTCAGAGCTAACCATTCGGCTCTATTTAGTCTTACTAACTGCTGTTAAGGTACATTGGAATTCTCTTAGTATTTGGAGTACCCAATATGCTATTTTGGCTAAAACAACTTTAAAAAATAAAAACACTTAAGGTACTGTAGTCGCTCATCCCCTGTCCAGCAATTGCTAATTTCGAAACCTGGGGGAAATTGGAGATCAGCAATCGGCACTCACTCTACATTGGACTCAGTCCGAGGCCAGATCTGACTTCTAACACATTTTACACTTATAGGTAGCTGGCAACACTTTTACATCTCTAGACCATCATAGGTTGCTATGACAACACCAAAAGGGTAAGATGTACCCTATTTTGACCTTCAGAGAAGACTAACTAAATGAACCTTCCTTCTTAGCATATTATTCGGTCAAGTTAGATGTAGTTTTTTTGTTGACGGAATCAGTAAAGATCACCATGATCGATGCCATTCTTTTATTTAATGTTATCAAATATTTAATGTGTTAGAGCCCACAATCTGCAAAGTTTGAAAAAGTAGAAGTCAATAGAGGGGATTGGTTATGAATCCCAGCAAACATCAAAGGAGCAAACAAAGATGCCAAGATTTATGTTGGAAGGTCCATGACTCACCAGTGCACAATCTTTTGTTTTGCATTCATACACTATGCATGAATTACATAACCGAAACATTTCTATTGGTTAGTTCCTCAGGCAGTAGTAAACAAGTACTGTGTTTTGTGCAGTCAAGGCCAAAAAAGAGAACAAAAACATACAACAAAGAACTTTGTTGAGTTTCATAACCATTCCCCTCAATTAACCATGGTAAAAGTAATTAAAAACCTATGATACAGTGGAAAAGCAATTTCTTGAATCTTTGAGGGAAATAACTAGTTTGAATTATTTGGAGGCTCAAGAAATGGATATTCTACTGTAACTAATAAAATAATGCTGCATGCTCAACTGTAGCAAAGAAAATTCGAAGATGTTTTGAAGCAAAATTATTGCTTGTATACAAAACATTACTTAACTTGTGCATGATTTAAAAATATATGGCCAGAAAAACACTAATGTTGTAGATGTATTTGAAGGACTTTGGGGAAGGCAAGGTTCTAAAAATTGAGAGCAATTTTACTCATTATAAATCTCTTTAGAAGCTAAGCTGATAAACTGATACATCCATTCTTGGTAATGTGTGTGTGAAAATGTTAAGGGAGGGAGGCAGGGTGGCCTCATGGTTAGTGTGCTTGACTCCGGAGTGAGCGATCCGGATTTGAGTCCTGGCCAGGGACATTGTGTTGTGTTCTTGGCAAGACACTTTACTCTCCCAGTGCCTCTCTCCACCCAGGTGTATAAATGGATACCAGCAAATTGTTGGGGAAACCTAACAAATTGTGGGGGGAATGACCTGCGATGGACTAACATCCCGCCCAGGGGAAGTAGAAAAACTTCCAGCCACTTCCATGCTACAGAAACTGGAAAAAGCTCTGGCAGTTATGGGCCAGTCTTGGCTTCAAGGCTTCACTTTTTTTAAATGTTAAAAGTGCACCTAACCCCAAAATATTTTTTTTCACTAAATAAATCTTTGCACCTGTTGGAAACGCACTGCGCCTTTTTGTCCCTTTTTAACCCAAATCTTGACTTTTTACAGGATGGAAAGTTACGAAATCTGGCCATCATCTGTTCTATGACCAAGCAAGTAAGGGGTATGGGTCTAATCCTGGTTTGACATCACAAACTTCTTTGCATGCATGTTTACAAAGACTTACTATGATCCAAATCAGTCCGTGACGTCAAACCAGGAATAGACTCTTGCCCCTTACTACCTCGGTCGTGGGTCAGATGATGGCTACATTTTCATAACTTTTACAGCCTACAAAAAGTCTGAATTTAGTTTAAAAAGGCACCGTGCATTTCAAACAGGTGCAAAGATTTATTTAAGCGAAAGAAGTAGTTTGGGGTTAGGTGCACTTTAAGGGCAGTAATATATTATCACTTGTTCAATGACATGAAGGAAAAAATATTCCTTCACACTGTTCTTTTCTGCAGTGTTTTGAAAGATAAATCTGCAAAACCTAATCTTTTGACAACCAATCTTTGCAGTTCATATTGCATTTTAGTTTAGAACCACTGAAGGAACCAATCAAATTACTTTCATTTTCTCATGATAGTAATAAGATTTATTGCCTGACAAAGAAGGTTTTGACAGCTGTTATGAGATTGTGTTAACATGATTTGGTGTGATAAACATTAGACTGTGAGCCAGAAGTTTCTCTGGGCTACAGCTCTAACCAACTTAGAAATCACATGAAGCTGTCGAGCAATTAAGGATTTACACTGCTAGAAGCTCAAAATAATTATCAAACATCACATCATGTAGTGTGAGCTGTTAATTATAATCTCATTTGCACTTACATTTGTATGATTATATACTGATACTAAGTAGCTACACGGCTATACCCAGATCTACCCGAGAGTACATACTATCCATGGTTCAGATTGCAGCAAATTAGAAAAATGTGGTATGACATAGTAGCAGATCTAAGGGGGGAGGACAGGGATCCCCCCTAAATTCAGTAAAAAGAGAAAAAAATCATGGAAGAAAAGCTGTCAGGGAGAGCAAAACAAAACTGGACCCCCCCCCCCTTTAGCTAAACTTGTCTGGATCTGCCACTGTGACACACATAGTCACATGAGCTACGGTGCCTCAAGGCACTGAGTTGTTGTAGAACCAAAACCAAACTGGAAATTAAATGTTTTATTGTTATTTTCAGCCCATAGTTTTTCTGATTTTATTGTCATCATAACTCAACAACAATGACATGACTTCTGTTTTCTTCAGCCATTTGGAAATTATACTCTCTGGCCCTTTCTAATCAAGTTTTAATGATAATATTGAACATAGAACATTCTGGTAATCGCAAATTAATTTTTAACCAGCCACAGTCACTGGATAAAAAAAGAAGATAATGAGACTGCAATCCATTTTTAGTAAAAGAAACTTACAACAAATCACATGTGAGGACACATAGTTTATTTAGATTGCTAGTCACCTTATAAAACAGGGCATTGCAAAATAAACTTAGATCATGATACACATAGCTGGCCCTTCCCCCACCCTATCTCTACACTCTTTTGCAAGTAATGATTAAACTACACATTTAAAATGTTGTTAACAGGTGATGGGTGACTTCACTTAACCTAAAACAAGTCAGAATAGTTTGGCAGCCCTGAAAAATTGATAACAACAGATAACTACTGGTAAGTGTTTCAATGTGGCTAGCACATTTCAGCCTGATGAAAATAATGTATGTTGCAAAAAATTAAACATCCTTTTCCATTGGTTTATATTTGACAATACGTGTAACTGTAATACATAAGAGCAGGTTTCAATTGACTGTCAAGTTGACTTCTGTTAACTTATTGGTATTACTGCAATATACTTAAAAGAGGGCGCATTAACCAATCAAAACAAACAAGCCAACATGCTTTTAACTAATCAGACACTAGCTACAGAGTCCAGCTTACAAGTCTTGATTATCATAACAAGGGTTTCATTAATGGCTGAGCACTGCCCAAACTGACTGGTTGTGAGGACAATTCTGCCCACATGGCTGGACTGTCTAAAGCAAAAATTTTTCTTGCAAAGAAGTGAAGTTAAAAAAAATCTGAAAACCAGTTGACCTCCGGCCGAAAAATGTCAATGAAACTGCGGATTATACATGGCATACTAAATTATTTACATATATCATTATGTGGCCATTATGAAGTCTAGACAATCATTCGAAAACTGCTCTAAGCACAGTCAAAGGATCAATAGGTAATTCATTCTAAGAGGCCCATGCTTCAAGTTCTCTCAAATCATCATCTTCAGCTTTAGCTTTGGCTTTGGCTGGTAAAAAGTAAGAAAAAGAGAATACAGAACGTTAGCAACTGGGAACACTCTTAATTTTCCTTGGCCTATTTAGGCATGTACTAAAACCAGGAACACCGGAACACCCCGGAACACCCCGGAACGCCGGAACACCGGAACACCGGAACACCCCGGAACGCCGGAACACCCCGGAACACCAGAACACCCCGGAACACCGGAACACCGGAACACCCCGGAACACCGGAACACCCCGGAACAGCCGAAAAACCCCGAACACTGAATTTATCTTCACCTAAATACATAGAAAAACTTGTTTAGAATGTTTCTCTAAAATGCTTCAACCATTTATTTTCCTATGAAAGGTGATGGACATGGATGATTTGAACTTACCGAAAGAACACAATTCAGCCATGTTGGTGATGTTCGCCACGCAATTTGTGAGTTGACGGGATTCCTGATCAGCTGTTGCTCAGTACAAAAGTAGATCCGCAATGCATAGTTACAGCTGATACTTACGTACAGGCCGCTTACGAGTTTTCGACTATTTTTCGCTTGGTCTTTGTTTACCCATTACAGACCGCATGATATTCTCAGGGAAAAAATATCTATTCATAGTAACGAGACAAACTATTATCACATAGGGGGAGCTGGAATGGTGGAATGGCACTCGACTCCCACCATATTGTTACCCGGGTTCGCGCCCCGGATCCGGGGTATGTTTGTTGATGCTTGTTTTTCTCCGGGTTTTCCAGTTTTCATCCCTCCACAAAACAAACGCTTCTAAATTCTAATTCGATCTCATACACGTACACTTTATAACGAGCTCTTAGCTCTTCCGTTATCCGTGGGTAAACAAATTATATTGGCATTTTATTTTTTACATGTCTGTAATGGGAAAAAAAAAACAGCATCGTCAAATTCGGTGTTCCGGTGTTCCGGGGTGTTCCGGCGTTCCGGTGTTCCGGTGTTCCGGGCTGTTCCGGTGTTCCGGTGTTCCGGTGTTCCGGTGTTCCGGTATTCCGGTGTTCCGGTGTTCCTGGTTTTAGTACATGCCGCCTATTTATGCCATCTGGGACAAGTCCAGTTTGTAGTTTGTTCCTACTTATGGTGGGCAATCCATCTTAAGCAAATTGCCTAACCACCCCAACAAACGTCACCATTTTCCCAATGTGCCCTGAAATAGGATATCCTGAAGGCCAGGCAAAGGTAATAAAAACTTGAAGGAAATCTCTGATATGAAAACATTTGGAGATACAATTGACTACAAAGAGCAGTAACAGTAAGCTATGAAATTTTAAAGTCATCTTGACTTGGTCCATTATCAAGTGAAGTACAGAAAATAACAGCCAAGGAGTTAAAGCTGATTTCCAATCCGTACTGCGCAGTCTCAGCGCACTACATGTAATGTTTGTGAGTCTCACAAACATTAGAGGCAAATCGATGTTATTCGTTATGAACTGCTTACCTTATCTTTGAGGCGCATTTAAATTCTTTTTCCGACAGTTTCCTTGAGTTTTACAGCTTTGAAGTTTTTTCATCAAGTGATATCAGAAAGAATGAAGCAAAAAGCTCCACATTGAAAAATGGCGGTTGACATGAAACTTTGAATTTACTTTATGTAAGTAGATGTGAAATGCCACATTTTGTGACATCTTACATGAAACAAAACAAAAGTCGTAAACAAACTCTCGAGAGTGCACAGAACGGACTGGAAATCATCTTTAAATTATAGTGTGAAAGGTATGTTTAAGTGTAACACAGCCTAATTAAGAGTTCTTAGGTGTTGTTGCAAGTTCGATGTTTTAAGTGGCAGGCAGTTTGTAGTCTAAACAGAATGTAGGGATGTCGGAAACAACAACAAGGTTATTTATTCCAGGTGAACGCAGTAACTCCACTCAAGACTTCACAACAAGCACACGCTAGGCTTGTCAGTTACAGTTGAATAAACACTCCTCTGTTAAACTTTACACACGACCTTTGTCACTCTTGTATAAACACGGCGTCTTGCCAGATATCCATGTAACCTCTCTGTTACACTTTAACAAACACGACCTCTGTCGAGACTTAACACGCGACCTCCGTCACACTTCAGTAAACACTACTGACTCAAGAGATAATTCTCTCTAAACGCTCCTGGGAAAAACCTCAAACACTTCTGGGATAAAACCATATAAGAACTACACCAATTTGCTTATATACTTTACAGCATAAGATTCTAGAACTTTCCGGCTCTACTAAATAAAGTATCATTACAATGTTAAACTATTTACAGCAGCAGACGTAAACGACTAAAATAAATTGCTTAGTCACCATGACACGAAACTAATTAATATGCAAGGAGATTCGAGACTAAATTAGCATATTCACGAATGTTCCAAGTCACGCAACAATTTTTCGTAACAGGTGTCAACAGTTAGACCTGCATAATAATTTTGGTAAATACTTTTCCACAAATTGAGTCTGTCTGTGTGTTGATACTCATGCATGAAGAACATTTCTTTTCTTCTTTTTACTAACCTGGAGCAGCTGGTAGTTCTGTAGCAGGGACATTTGGCAGATCAGCTGTGCCACCAACCTCTAGCAACTGTTCATCTAGTCCTTCTTGTTCCAGCTCTTCAAGTTCATTCAGGAGCTCATCCTTAATTAAATGATAATTTCAACAACATTTAACAAAACATTACATATCCTAATCAACAATTCTATCAAGTATTGACTATAATGGGGAAGCTTCCTATCTATGTTGCAGGGTATGAGTAAGTATTTAATATTTCTACCATCATAATATGCAATGCGCTGTTGCAGAAAATATCCAATACATGAACTTCATCCACAGATGTAAATTCCTGGCAGTTTTAGTTCCTATATGCCTTTAACAGTTTTGGCTTTGAGACTCCCATCCCTTCAACAGAGTTTCCAGTAACCCTCCTTAGGTTAAGTATGGATATTTTCTGGAATCACACATAATCACATTACTTTGGAAACAAGAATAAACTCTGGCAGTGTGAGACATTTTGGCCATTTTCCAAAATTAACTGCCCTCATCATTTTCAGGTTTAGAAATCTAAAATACTGTGATTCTTATTACTATATTTATAGGCTCGCTAATTTCAGGTAGCTAAGGGCGCGTTCGTTTGGGATCAATCCGGAATAAGAATAACTGGAATAGTGCGAGTAAGCGTTTGTTTGGGAGCTATTCTCATTCCGGAATACCTGGATTTCCATTCCGGCTATTCTGCTCACAGAAGCAGAATAGCCAGAATATATTCCGGAATATATTCTTATTCCCGGATATCCCAAATGAACGCTCCCTAAATATTATCAATTTACCCAACCTCAGAAATAGGAACCTGGAGAGGAGATTATCACTTGATGTTGTTCACTGTTGTAAATGTTTAGTTCTCTTGTCATTTAGTGACAAGAACTAGAAACTAAACATGTTCTAATGAAATAGATGGACTCCTACCTTTGATGAGAGAACTAAACGTGTCCAGCATCAAACAAAATTGAGTGACAAACTTGTCCCCAGGTTCAGATCTCTGAGACTGGGTAAAATAACTTATTATCCACTACCATGTGAGCCTCTTCCATTTTACTAATTTGTATCCACTGTTATTTCCTGCTGTTACTACTTGCCCAGAAATCCACTTACTATGTTATATTATTTTGATTGTTGATTATTGATCAGTGAAATTTTATAGATCTGTTTTCAGGGGAATTTTGCCTTTAGGAGAGTCTTAACTGCCTTTTGATAAGCAATTACGGAAACTGAAAAGCTCCAAGCTTCAGTTATTGATTCTAAGTGGAAGAATAAATATGGGTTATTCGCAAAGCATGATGTCAAGATGGCTGGTTCTAATTTTGTGTGTTATTGATTGAGACTGAAGCAAGGGGAAACATGCAAAAAAATAAACGAGGCCAATATCTAGCCATCTTAAAGAATAAGTCTTGATCAAACAAGCTTTACAATAAAAAATTTATTTCATGGAAAAAAGAAAAATATTTTCTTCTGTAACACAATTCAGGTAATCCCAAGTAGGCAAGATACATGTAGCACCATCGTGCCCCCTCAGGTAATCAATCACAGTACAGGATTCAGTTGATCTTTCCTTCTCACAGAGCTAGCCATAAAAAAGAAAGACTGTTGCAAAACGATTCCTCACCTCATCAACATCCATTCCAAATCCAGCTGGTTCTGATATAGCTCTAGATATTTCATCAGCCAGTTCTGTCTGTTCCTGAATATCATCCATCATTTCATGCACATCGTCAACATCTCTGTTGAGGTGAAGAGAACAAGGAAAGAAATAAGCTAGAAATCAGAGTCAACTCTTTTTCATCATTTAACATACATGTACAACTTCAGCAACTGACCTGGAAGAATATATATTTTTTATTCTAAAGCTGACAGATGTTACATGAGGCAATTTTTGGAAGAAGTGTTTATTCCATGTTACAGAAGAAAAATTAATGTTGGTCAAAACATTATAGAAAAATGGTGACATAGGAAGACATGGTGGGTAATGCTTGGCACTCCAGAGTCTGGATCAAGAAGTAAGGATTTGACCTCTGGCCAAGGTCATTACATTGCATTCTTAGGGATGACACTTTTCTCTCACAGTGCCTCTCTCCATCCAGGTGTAAAAATAGATACTAACATATTAAATCAAGGCTGTGCTCTAAGAAAAATGCTATGGAGCCCTTCAGGCACCCAACCTTGTGGGCTAGGGTGCCCAGAAGTCAAGCTCGGTAGCCCGAACAAAAAAGAAATCAAAAATTAATTAATTGATCAATTAATTATAATAATAACATTATTAATTAAAGCATGACAACTGATTGAACCTCAAATAAAAATGTCTTGCATTGTTTCTAGGGTATTTATCTTAGTTATAGACGCCAAAGATAAAAGGTTCACATGTAATATTTTGTAATATATACTGTTCAAGCTTAATATTTGGCCTATTTGTTTCAAATTTGGACACCAAAAAGATCTTTGAGAGATCTTCCCAATGGAAGCATAAAATCATACCCCCGCCTGAATTAGACTTAACTACCCCTCAAATTTTTGAAACTTTTGTGCTTTACAATTTTAGAGTCAAGTAAATAGCTGTTAAAAATCTCCACTGCAAATTATGCTATTATTTAGGGGTTTACCAAATATATACAAGGAACAAGGTATTTTTGAACGTTTTCTTTTTTTTTTTTTTGCTTTGGAGACTCTTCATTTCAATTTGTGACATCTAGTATCTCTGTTGTGGTGATTTGAGACATATTCCAAAAATACCTTTCCACTGGTATATTACTTGTGGTCTTCTGATCTACTGTTATCATTTTAGAAAAGCACAGTTTTTATCTGAGGCTTAAAGGATTAAAAGTCCACAATGTAAGAAAAAACTTGCATGTTTTTTTTTTTTAAGTTAAAATGGGCGATATACACTGTATGTAGAAAAATTAAGTCTTCTAATAATTTAGATCACATTCTCCTTGAATTAGGGACTTTTCATCCATATTTTACAAACCACAAGAACTAAGACGACTTTTTGTTGATGCTATACGAAGTATACAAGGAAACTGCTGTTCGTATCACAGTGTTAAACATATGCACCGAACCATTGAATGACTGATGTTTTGACCTCACATATGAATTTAAACATTCTGAAATGAGCCATTTAGCCTTGCAAACCTCAATACAACACAACAAATCAAGAAGGGAAAGGCAAAATATTGTGAGACTGCTTCCATCTGTAAGTTAAATCTCAAAAAGGTGGTTGCCCAGCCGGGCGACTAGGTATGTTTTTTCTGGTCGCCTGAAGATGGAAGCCAGTTGCCTGGCGCTGCTAGAGCACAGCCTTGTAAATGGTTGGGCACTGCCTTGTACTTGGGGTGGATATAAAATAAATACTCTTTAAGGAAACCAGTTGAGTTCATATCTCCCATTAGGAGTGAAATGATGTGAAGTATATATGATCTCCTCACAGGAGATATGAACTCACTAAATTGACCTCGCTCCCAATGTGTGGCTTCATAGCTCAGTTGGTAGAACATGGCATCAGTATCGCTGAGGTCACAGGTTCGAGTCCCATTGAAGCCTGGTTTTTCAGGCATCTTCTTTCCAATTTCTTAAATTGGAAAATTAATTGTGATGATCATTCTTCACTTTCACCTACAACCGCAGTGCAAACAAGAATTATTTGGTATATACTTTCCATCATTTCACTCTTCACAGAAGATATGAACTCAATAAATTGACCTCGCTTCCAACGTGTGGCTTCATAGCTCATTGGTAGAGCATCGCATTGGTATCGCGGAGGTCACAGGTTCGAATATCATTGAAGTCCTGATTTTCTTCTTTTCAGGGTATCTGACAGGATGCGGTGGTGCGGATCCGCATAATTTGCCCACTTCCGCACCCTCCGCATCCTTGGCCCATTTTTCCGCATAAAACTAAAAAGTTGCTACATATAAGCGAGAAGACAACTGCTTACCATTCTCAGAAGCAAAAATAGCGAAGAGAATGATCATTTTGAAGAAGTTATTCAGCCAAAACAGCGACGAAAACGCGCCTTTTCATTCGTAAACAATATTAAACCTCCAGGCGTTCCATTCACCTCCTAGTGATGGGTTCTAGTTTTGGGACCTCTGGTGTCTAGTTTTCCTCGTCCGATTTAATGCCTGGTTACTAAGCTTCGGACAAACTCAACAACGTAAATTATGGAAAATTGCGTTGAACAAAGAAATACCTATCCATGTTATACCTGCCAACTTTTTCCGAGATATAAGCGTGAGATTTATATCCTGGGAGTGCTGGGATTTTTGAAGACGACACGATCATTTCCAAAGACTCCTGAGGAAGTCAGAAGTCTTCCGTCTGAAGACGTGCAAAGTCTTCCAAAGTCTTGGGACGTGTATAAATGCGAGCTCGCTCCAAGTGCTTTTCACTTCAAAAATCAGAGATCGTGAGGAAGGTATTGTCATTTATTCATTTTACACATGGTTTTCGTTCCTTACATGGGTCTGAGTTAACAAATTTTTGGAAATTGTGTCAAGCAAGACAGTAACAACTCACATTTTTCAATCAGGCGTGAGCCGGCGTGAGATCGAAGTTTTCAACCTGCAGGCGTGAGCATGAGACTCACGCCTAAGGCGTGAGAGTTGGCAGGTATACCATGTATGGCAGCAAAAGGTCAAACATGAAATAAAGGACTGAAATTCTCGGTAAGACGTTAATGTGTATTTTATATGTTGGAAAAAGCCAAGGGAACCACTTTATTAATTTTACAAATTTCCACATAATCTGGCATTTTTTTCTGCATAATCGTCACTTTCTTCTGCATAATGTTAGCTAAAATTTCCGCATAATGTTCCATTTTTTTCCGCACCCTATCAGATGGCCTGTCTTTTCAATGTCTTAAATTGGAAAATTAACTGTGATGATCATTCTTCACTTTAATCTATAACTGCAGTTCAAATAAGAATTATTTCATATATACTTCACATCATGACATGATGAGCTGGGACATTTTTAATATGCTTAATTTATACAAGCAAGACGTTGCAAGATTTAAAAGCAACTCAAAAACAATGTTAGAATTTCCCTACGCAACCCTCTCACTGTCAACTTCATGTGACACCTTTGCTGTTGACTTTTTAAGCAACAGTGCTGTCTTCAACCACTTTTCCGCAAAATAAAACAGTGAAATCACTTCCTTACCAAATTCTATATGACAAAGTTTTCCTACTGTCATAACAAAATGAAAAGATATAAATCTAAAATTTAAGCAGGCATTATCACAGTGAGAAACAACCCAAATAGGGATCATAACAGTACATGCTGATAACAGCTACAAGGTCCTTGATGAGATGACTGAAAAGAAAGACATTCATTCCAATGAAAAAGACAAATGCCATGAGATGCGAAATGGGAAATTCATCAAAACAAAAGTAAAAAATAGTATTCATTCTTGCTGCCATCATCATGTTTTGCTTAAGCTCCCTACTAAATAAATGCACTTATCAATGGTTTGTCCCAGGATGGGGGGGGGGGGGGGGCAACCCAGGGGAATTAGACTTCGTAATTTTGACATCCACACCGATCCCCAGGGTGGGAAATTTGACTCGACCGCCATCTTGAAGAGTTGAGAGGATCTGGGAATGAGTGATGAGTGGTGTGCCATCTTGGAAAGTATGCAGAATTCATTTGAGCAAGTTTCCGTGTCCAAGGCTGGCTGAACGAAAGTACAGTACATGTAAGAATCGTATTGTGTTATTTTTTTAAGCAAAAATGTTGTTTTCTATGCCCATCAGTGCTCTGTATTTTAAGTTCTATAACAAAAAAAGCTCATTTAGATCAAAATTTACTTCCTAATTACAGGTCTTCACTAGATGTCACCCTGCCACAAGTTTTCAATATTCTCTGTGTTTACAGATTTGTTAGTATACCCCAAATGTCAAATTATATGAAATTCTGGACCTTAGTTACAAACATCAGTTGAATGAAAGCGGAAAATATACAAACTATTCCAGGTGTGACATACAAAAGAATCCAGAAACCTGTCCCAAATCTCACCAAACAATGACTAGTAGTGCTTTTAATAATAATTTTACCTTTTGATGCCTCTGTTATTTTTTAATAATTCTACACTATAAATTTTTGTCTACAAGAAATACAATTTGTGGTCTCCAGGGGTGGGAATTTGACATTTGAAAACCTGAAAATGTCAAATTTCCCTTGGGTTGCCCGATCCCCCATCCTGGGGCAAACCATTGATAGGTGCATAAGATAAGGGAGGGGAGGAGAGGGGAGGAGGAGAAGGATAATAATACCACACTTAGTAGACACCTTGAAGGATCACCTGGGAGGATCAAGATTCTTTTTGGCTAAAAAGGCACTCACAAAAATGGGAAAATGTCTGCTCAAACAAAGTGATCCACTAAAAACATTAACATTTCGAAAAAGGAAACAATCACTAAAAGTGCTAAATTTTGACGGTGTGATTGGATATTATGGCCTTTACAGGGAGTTCAGCGGTATATTAAAGCAGGCTGATTTGAGGACTCCAGTTGTTTTAATAGTAGTCTGTTGGCTTTATATATTAAATTGGAGGGGACGCTGGAACCTTTAAAACTACTAACATCTGAAATGAAATGATAAGTTTGAATGTCCGTTAATGTTTAGAAATGTACTCACAGTTGTTGATGAGCGGATTTGAGAGCTTTAGCTGCATATGACATGTTCTTGAGGACTTCAGTGTTAGTGTTAGCATTCTCAAGCGCCTCTCGTTGAAACTCAATCGTGGACAGTGTTCCATCGATTTGTTGCAGTTGCTTTTCAAGCCGTTTCTTCCTCTTTAACGCCATTAATGCAGCTATGAACCAAAAGTACAAACAAGGGCATGACATTTTCAATAGCACCGCCGGTCGCCGATTTCAGTGCAAACAAAATCACTTTAACTGATACCTAGTCATGGCTTACCTCTCTTGTTCTTTGAAGCAAATTTCCTAGCCGTTGCCACTTCTCCATCGATCTTTTTCTCCAAGAATTCGCTCTTCTTCGTCAACATTTCCTCTGTGGATCGCAATTTTTGAATCGCCTCTTGAGTAGTTGGCGGTTGCTCTTTGTTTCTTCCACCGAAGATTTTCCACATTTTGAGTTGGTGATTATAAGACTTTCTTATGACAACAATAAATCGGTCTTCCAACGACAAAGTGAAGCCAAATCTGTCCTAAAATTCTTGCAGCAAGACGACAAACTCACAACTCCAAGTAAGACCTAAATTTAGGTATCGGACGTCATGTCCTTGTTGGTAGTCTTTGTAACCAGGCAAAATGACGGCAACAACCTGGCCGCTAGTAGAGGCAAGGGATCTTGGGAGGAGTGGGTAGGTCGGGATCGGGAACGCGCCGCACCCCTGTGAGACTGCGTGCGAGACTATGAATTTGAAGTAAAAAAACGTCAGTAAGCAGCTTTTATAAAGAAAACAATTTTAAACCGTGTTTAATTAAAGAGCTTTTAAACATGTTTAATAAGCTTTGGTGTGAACGGGGCATTTAGTTTAGATAAGTTGCTGTTGTTCACGGTTGTTTTTTTTTACATTTTTCAGTTTAGTTTCGCTTAGTGGAAGCAATTATGACAAACTACTGACGCTCTGGGTGGTTAAGGAGTCATTACTGAGGAGATTCTTATCAGTCACTCGAATATATCTTCGCATAATTTATGGCGTCATTTAGCGCGCCCTCATGCACGCGCACATTGAAAACATGGCGGATTTGCCTTGATGTTGAGCTCTGTCAGTTGGGAAATGGCTATAGCTCGCCAACGAGCACGGGCACCCCGACTTGTTTTTTTCAGTCATTGTAATCAACTTATCATAAACTTTGCTTGAGGAAAGACTAATCTGATCTCTATTGCTGAAAGTTGAATAAATAACGAAAATAGCAGGTAAACTGTGGTCTTTTCTATTTTGTCGTATGGTAACCATGTTAAGAAATTTGGTTGAAATTTTAATCAAGAATTCAGCTTTCTGTCTAAATCAAACTTAAAAAGTTTATTTGTGTCCCACACAATGTATTGACTCCAGTTTAATTCGTGTTCTCATGAGTCTCAGAGACAAAAATTTACAATTATTACTGGGAATGCGTTCTTCTAATAAGCATTAATGCCAAAATAGGTCATTTTCAATGCCTCAGTGCTCCTTAACGAGCATGGACACCCCCTCCCTTTTTTATTTTAAAATTGAAGTTCTCGTATGATAAATATTCACTGGGCAAACTTTGAACGAAAACCTATTGTCAGTTTTATTTCAGGGGAATTACCTTAAGTGTCTGTTGTTTTTTGGTAAAGTGCTCCATCACACTCAGATGTAGCCAGATGTTTATGTCTAGTAAGCGCCCCGCCTCTTTAATAAGTACCATACCCTGACGTACTAAAAGTGAATCAGCGCCTCAGACGTTGAATTGAATATTTAGTGTGGGATAGAGGATTCTATGGAAGAGTGGCATGCATACCCATCAAAATTAAAAAAGCCTTCGACTCAAAAATAGAAATAATAGAAAACATGTACCCTGTTTCTATCGAGTTTTACTAAAATTCTGCTAGTATACTAATGGAAATGCTGTAATCTGATTGGCTGAGTTATTGCACACTATCATCCTTTAGTGTGCAGTAGCTGGGGGTCCTGGGGGTTCTTAGGACGTATAGACACTGGTTAAAGAACAAACATAGCAAGCCTTCTCGTCCTATTACGTTTTGCAACATCGTGCTCATGCACTTCAATGCATGCCTTTATACGATAATTTTCATAATCAGAGATGCACGCTTCGCTGACAAGAACGTTTCAAATACAACTTAATTTCCGCGATCCCTTTACCAGACTAAGAAATTGACCTTTGACGTGTGGAACCAGCCAGCAAAAATTTAAAAGGTAAGACATAACCGTTTATTACGATCTCCCACGTGGTCTAGTGGTTAGGATTCGGCGCTCTCACCGCCGCGGCCCGGGTTCGATTCCCGGCGTGGGAAATGTATCGTTTTTTGGAAAATCTCATTTTCTATTTCGGGGGATTAACCATTCACCTAGGCTTTGTAGATTCTGAGAATATCAAGTTGTGATTTATAATCGATCATACATATATACTTTCGCTCGCGCACGATTAGTTTAAGTGCGTCACGTGAACGAATATTCCCCAGCTAAAACTGGGCAGGAATGTTCCCCAATTTTCTGAATTGCGAGTGTTGTATAAAATATTTGAAAGATAATTTTGAAAAATATGCTGGGATATTTGTCCTTAGACATTATCTGTTCCTCGAAGCTGACAGTTTTCCTGGAGGTTCGCTCTTCGAAAACTGTTCGCCATTGTTTTTAGTTAAGCCTTTCAATGCCTATCATGCTTATAAGATCATTTCATTTAGTATATCCTAAAACAGTGGATAGAGTCGAAGGCGCGCGCAGATTGGCTCCTCAAACTCCGAATATCCTGTGCTATTTACCTCCGAGCAACTCGAGGGAAAATGGCGTCCCGGTTTGCATCTGTGACAAGCTTCGCGGCTCCTTAAATATCCACCGCTAGCCACCTCCACTTCGGTGAATAGTTGTTAAATAATCAGTGACGCACGCTTCGCGGCAAGAACGTTTTCTATACAACGTTCTGAAAAATTGAGCGTGAACGTGTGGAACCAGCCAGTACTAACATAAAACATATTTTATTGATACTCGTTATGTTCTCCCACGTGGTCTAGTGGTTAGGATTCGGCGCTCTCACCGCCGCGGCCCGGGTTCGATTCCCGGCGTGGGAAAAGTATCAATTTTTACAAAATCTCATTTTATCTTTTGGGGGAATTAGCCATTCTCCTAGGCTTTGTGGAAATGTGGACTTCCTGAGATCAGACGAGACGAGAACATGTGCATTTCGTTATATCCAGGAATATTCCCCAATTTTCGAAATTGCGAGTGTGGAGAAAAATATTTGTGGGATAATAAATGCAATAGCCTTTATTTGAATTTAGAAATATACTAGGAAATTTGTACTTGGACATTATCCGTTCCTCGAAGCTCACAGTTTTCCTCGAGCTTCGCTCTTGGAGAACTGTTCGCCATAGTTTTTAGTTGAGACTTTCAATGTTTATCATGCTTATAAGACTGGCTTCGCTTTGCAAGCTGCAAGGAGCTAGTGCAAATGTTGAGAAGAGCGTCGCACTGTTTTAAGGTAATTCCTCTGAAATAAAAGTGACAATAGGTTTTGTCCACTGAATATTCATCATACGAGAACTTCAATTTTAAAATAAAAAAGAGGGTGCCTATGCTCTTTATATTAAGGAGTACTGAGGCATTGAAAATGCCCCATTTTGGCATTATTTATGCTTATCAGAAGTACGCATTCCCAGTAATAATTGTAAAATCATTGTGACCGAGACTCATGAAAACACGCATTAAACTACAGTCAATACATTGTGTCGGACAGAAAGAAATATTTTACGTTTGATTTAGACGGAAAGTTGAATCCTTGATTAAAATTTGAACCACACTTCTTGACATGGTTACCAAACGGTAAAACAGCAAAGACCACTGTGTATCTGCTCTTTTCCTTATTTATTCAATTTTCAGCAATAGAAATTAGATAAGTCTTTTTCCACGCAAAGTTTCTGACATGCTGATTAAAATGAATGGATAAAAAGGTGGGGTACCCGTGCTCGTTGGTGAGCTATAGCCACTTTTCAACTGACAGAGCTCAATATCAATGCAAATCCGCCATGTTTTCAGTATGCGCGTGCACGAGAGCGCGCTAAATGACGTCATAAATTATTCGCAGAAAGGGTGCGCAATGCAAATGTGAGGAATGGCCGAACACAGTTATCGCGCGCGCCCTTGCTAACGCAATAGCTGTTTTCACGGTTAACCACAGGGAGCACACAATCTTGCTGAGTAGGGATAGAGTAAATAAAGGAACGAAAAGAATGAATAGTTTACCTTTGTCTCATGTTGTTATCTCTTAGCTCACGGGATTTCACTGGGAAAACTGCTGCTTACAAATCCTGCGTAGCACTGCAGCGCTAAACTCGCACCTAGGCCTTTCCGCGCTCAGGCAAAATTTTTCTTTGGTTTGTATAAAATTTGACAAGGGAGGCAACTCTTTGCCAAAACATTTTGAACTCACTGCGAATATTCCCTCGAATCTCTAAATTTCGTTGCTTTCACGAAATCAAACAAACACAAATGAGGTCGGAAGGTTTTTCTACAACTTGGCCGAGTTTGTTTTCGAATACTTTTGCGACAGTCCAAGGAGTACGAACAGCGGGGACCAGGTTTTTTTAAATTTAATGATAAGAATTTCATTGAAGAACTCAAAGAGAAGATAGAGACGTATAAAGAAAAATATCGCGATGTGACTAATAAAAGATTATATTGGGAAATGATCAAGATGGAAGTTTCACTCTATTCTTTTCCAAAAGGCGTGCCAAACAGCGTAGAAATAATGAAGAAATGTTGCAACAGGAATTGTGTAATCTCCAAAGAAAAATTGGTCTCGATCCATCGGGGGAAAATGTGTCTAAATTTTACAATGTAAAATTCAAATTGAATCAGTTATCGTTGCTCAAAACGAAGGGAGCCATGACACGAAGTAAAGCTCGCTGGTGCGAGCAGGGTGAACGTAATTCTAAATACCTCTACCGCCTAGAGAGACGAAATCACAGTACTACGTACATATCTGAACTGAAACTCTCAGATAAAACAACTATAACTAAACCTAAAGAATTTTTAAATGAGGAGTATCGTTTCTACAAAGAGCTCTACACCTCCACTGGTGTGCGCACAGATGACCAGCGTTTTGACAACTTTTTTAACAACCCGGCTTTGCCTGAAATTTCTGCGGATCAAAGGCAATCCTGTGAGCGCCTTTTAACAAAAGATGAATGTTTTGCGTCTCTGAAGCAAATGGCAAAAGGTAAATCTCCTTGATTGGATGGTCTCTCGGCGGAGCTTTACCTAGCTTTCTGGGATAGTTTAGGGCAAGAGCTAGTTGAGAGTCTGAATTATGCTTTCGAATGCAGAGAATTAGCTATTTCTCAAAGAAGAGGAATTATCACTCTCATTACAAAGAAGAATGAAGATAAAACTGTACTGGATAATAGGAGACCAATCTCACTTTTGAATACTGACTATAAAATTGCTACTAGAGCAATAGCCTTGAGAATATCTAAAATACTACCGAGCATCATTCATAGTGACCAAACGGGTTATGTTAAAAAGCGTTTTATTGGGGAGAACATTCGCTTGATTTTGGATGTTACTGAACGTTGTCAAGACTCGAAGATTCTTGGCATCGCGTTATTTCTGGATTTTAAGAAAGCTTTTGACAGCATCGAATGGTCGTTTTTATTCAAGGCTCTAGAAACGTTTGGTTTTGGAGACATGTTAGTAAAATGGATCAAAACCTTTTACGCAAATCCACAAAGTTGCGTTACTAATTAACAATTAGATTATGAACTCGAGATTTCTATGAGGTGATAGTTGATGAGGCCGAAGGCCGAATCAACTATTACCTCATAGAAATCGATAGCGAATAATCTAATTGTTTTAGTACAATTCTTACTAAAATTTACTTTAAATAACGGTTTCCAATTCTTTCTCGACGTATTATTAAACTTTGTGCCCCCAAAAAAATCGCTCGGATTGAATTGGCATTTAAAACTTAAGTTTTGTACGGGTGCGCATCATTTTTTTCAATAGTTTCAACTTTTTTAAAGTTAAGAAACAGTAAATGTCCTTCGATAAGTCTTCTCAGGAATTTAAGAGCGTGTCCGTGTAAGAACCGACCACTCAAATTTTGGTGGAAAATAGATTGGCTTCATTTTTTCTACACAATTCAAGGAACATATCCAATGAACGAAAATGCCCTTTATTTCGCCAAATTGGCTTTCTCTATTTTTTGACGAATTTTTTTTATAGACAAGTCGAAAACCACACAAAACGGGAAATTGAAACCCCAACTTTTGTTGCTTACGCGATGTGTGCTAAAATCTCGCACATTTAACAAAACAACCTAAGTTTTTCAGAAATACTACATAATTATTTCCCCTTCCAAAAAAATAAAAAATTACTCGCTCATCTCAAACACAAGCAAAGTTATGATTTTTTTCCCGAACCCTCTTTAAAGCGTCTTTAGAATTTTTGCTAACATAGCCTCCAAACAAACAGGATTTTTTCAAAAGTGGGACCTCTACATGAATGATGACTGTTATCAGCGTAATGTACTAAGGCTAAGCTACAAATATCTGTATTAAAAGTTGTGGGCACTCGTAATTCTGAAGCGCGCAAAAAATTCGAAAAAGTGACAAAAATTCAACATTTTGTCTCGAAATGACGAATCGCGTGAGTGAACTGAATTGTAATTTAATTTTTTTCAGCGAATGTTTTGATGTTACCTGATTAGATTTATTGAGTATCAACGTTTAGAGAACTCAACGAGTTTTATTTTACACCAAAAACCGGGGAATCTTGGAACCTTTACCTTGCTTTTGATTTCTAACCCTGCGTCCGTCATCTTTGCGGTCACGCATCACGCACCACACGTTCTTGACCGAAGCAAACAGTAAGTTTTAAATATTAATTGCGTACTATTTGAACACTGAATAAAATATTGTTTTATCTTGATGTAAAAGCGACAGATTAAAAAGTAGGTATATTCATTTTGTCTTCCTTCTATTTTCTTCGTTAAAGAGATTCGGCGTTACATTGCCGAAGCAAGCATTATTGTTCTCACTGTCGACAATACCTTTTCGTAAATTCCGTTTCACTAAAAACAGAGATTTACACAATCAATATTATTTAGACAAAATGATTTATTGATAAGTTGTGAATCATATTTTGAGACCTCCATGGCTTGATGCCTAACAAGATAAGAATTTAATTCAACGAACGTGTATTTTAGCATTCTCTGCAGGATAACTAAGTTACCATAATCAAATTAATGTGTTTATGAAAAAATTCCCGTGCTGTTTTCACGTTATCAAAATGTCGTCAAAACTGTGTTCTTTCCACGCTATCGTCAAAGGTGATTGTGGGGCAAGTCGAGGCCTCGAGACGCTGTTCCTTTTGAGAGACTGTAAGGACGATATCGGAGGGCACCTCGTCAACTGCCATTTGTCTGCGGAAGGTCTGACTGAAACGGATCTTATCTTAGCGAGGGCTGGTCTATTCTCGGTTACCGAATCGCAGATAGAGATAATGTCTATTTGTGCAAGACATAGGCATTCTTTAGGGAAGTTTTGGAGACCACCAAGATCATGTCAGTACCCTGATCATAGGGGAAAATCTACTGCCGTGGGAGGAAGGCATGTCATCGGATTAAAACTGTCAAAGGAAATCCACAGTTTGTTTGGTGAAAACGCACCTGTAGGATCTCGTAAGTAGAAACTGTAGTTTGGATACTACAGCTGCTCTTAAAAAGAGGATACAACCAGTGTAATCATCACCACCCTTTCCGTTCGTCTTCCAGGCAGTAATTTTACATAAAATGCGTATTTGGTCCTGCGGGCGGTCCCGCGAATTACTTCAGGGGCAAGGGGGGACTCCCTTGTGAAAAGCTCTGGGATGCTTGAAGAGTAAATCTCCCTTTTAACCATCAAGGTTTATTTTCGGGTTGTATTCAAAGAAATGCTGTCATGTGCGTTTTAGAGTGTTATTTTTCTGAGGTGAAATAAAATAAAACTCTGGCCACGCCCACATGGGTCTCTTTTCAATTCAAATGTTCTTACCATGGGGGATACCACGACCTCGCAAAGTACAAAAGGTGCAAAGACATTAAGAATTTGAAATCAGGACATTTTTCTAACTTTTACATGGTCAGATTAACACTTTTGACGTCTTCCTGCAAAGTAATAAAGTTAAAACAGTGTTTTCATGGTAACCCCCTTTATATTTTGGCTACAATATTTCTGAAAATGTAGACGTTTCCGGCGTTTTTTCCATCCATAGTTCGTTTCGAAAACCCGCTTTGCAGATCATGTGATATGAAAATTTGGGTAGTTTAAATTTGGATGCCGTTGGGAATCCAGAAATTATAAACGTTATTAAAGCACACGATTTGCATAATTTATTTTACACTGTACGTATTCATTATTTTATTCAGCTATTTGTACCACATGCCGTAAGAAACACAACGAACGAGTGACTAGCGAAGCAAAGTGGCTGCGGCCAGAGAAAGAAGCCCAGCCTGAGTCAGCTTCTGAACAAGAAACGGAATCTGAGAGGTTTGTTTTCATATCAACTGAAAATTAAGATACTAGTAAGATATATGGATTGTGATTTGCTTTTACTTTCTGTGCAGGTTGTGTAAGCGTACTGCCATGACAACTATCAGTCAAGCTTTAGCCTCCACGCCATTCCCAGAAACCTCGTCAGCACCACAGTGCAGTCAAGGCGAATCTCCCTGGATTCCAGAGACTCCCTTGAGCACGTCAGAAAACTCCAACGCAATTGATACCTATAACGCAGCGATTAATGAAATTGCCCTCCTTACGCCAGGAGTTTCACGGGAACCTCTTCCTTTTCAGCTGAAGATCCCCTGGGAAGAAGCAAGGGAGGATGACAAAAAGAAGATCATAAAAAAAGCAAGCGAAGATTGTCTCCTTGTATGTAAAGCAATCGCCCCCAAGAGTGGCGACAAACTATTCGAATCTCTAGAATTTTCCAAGGAAGAAAGCATCGATCGCCCACCACGTGATGATCTGGTGATATTGATGACCGCGTATAAAAATGCTTCATCAAAGAACTTAAAGAAACAAATTCTCAGCCTTTATGCTTTTCGATACCCAGCAAAAACCCTACAGGCAATCCATTCACCTTATGGAAAACTTTCAAACTGGCAAATTAAGCAGGCCCGCTCACACGCAAAGATCTATGGCCCTGGCACAGTACCAGTGTCAGAGAAAAAACACCGCGTACGCCTTGATATGAAAAAGGTGGACCATTTCGTGGAATTTGCTAATCGTCCTCATTTCTATCAAGATGTCGCATATGGCAATAAAATTCTCAAACTTGATAGTGGTGAGAAGATTCAAATGCCTAATGTTGTGCGAACTGTAGCAAGGTCGACCATGATCAATCAGTATTTTGAATTTTGCAAAGAAGAGCAGTTTGAACCCTTGAGCCGATCAACGTTATTCAAAATCTTAGATGTGAGAGAAGCCTCCCAGCGTAAGTCTCTTCAAGGGCTTGATAACATAGCTGCTGATGGGGCTGCTGGTTTTCAGACTGCGGCCAGAATCATTGACGACTTAGAGAAAGGAGGAGGAAACAAGCAGTGGTGTAACGATGCCAAAAGAAGGTTGAGAGACTCAAAGCAGTACCTGAAGACAGATTATCCTGTCCACTGCAAACCGGATGAGTCAACTTGTGCCGATCACTGCAGAAAGTTTGCCTTAAGTGATAATTGTGACCCAGACTTCCAGGTTGTGTGTACCCATCAGCATATTGAAAACTGTGACCAGTGCCAGACTTTGAAAGCAGTTTTGGACGAAGTGGAGGCAGAAATCCGAAGTTCTTCTTGGAATCCGTATAATCAAGAACACCGAGAAGATCTTCTTTATGACTATGAGCGGGCACGATCAGACATACAACAGTGGAAAGCACATGTACTTCGCTCAATCAACCAGGACGAGGCCAAACAGGACGTCTTGAAAATGGAGGATTCAAGTTCGGCATTGATAGTAATGGACTGGGCCATGAAATTTTTGCAGCTGAAGTATCGAGAGAGGCAATGTGACTGGTATGGGAAAAGGGGATTGAGCTGGCATATTTCCACAGTTATTTCATTCAATGCCAGTTCTGAAGGTCTGCAGCTGAAATCGTATGCTCACCTCTTCGACTCATGTCAGCAAGATTGGTTTGCTGTTTGCTCTATCCTTGAGAATCTCCTGAAGGCCATCAAGACCGAAAACCCAGAAATAGAATCTGTTTATCTGCGTTCTGACGGGGCAGGGTGTTATCACAACAACTCCCTTATCGCTGCAGTTACAGATATTGGAGAACGAATTGGTGTCCGTATCCTTCGGTACGACTTTTCTGAGCCACAACATGGTAAAGATGTCTGCGACCGTATTCTGTGTCCCATGAAAGCGTCCATACGCAGATACTGCAATGAGGGTCATGACATTTTATCTGCAGATGATATGCGTAGAGCACTTTCGGAACGCTTTGTAAAGGGTACCTCAGCATGTGTCTGCCTCACTGACGTCAGCAAAAAGACACTCGATGTTCAGAGTGTCGATGGACTCAGCAGTTATCACAACTTTGCGTATGAAACAAATGGGATGCGTGTCTGGAAGTCATATGGAATTGGCCCAGGAAAATTAATTCCCTTTGATGGCCTATTTAAAAGGCACCAAAGTCCTACTGACTTAGTGGTTGTGAGGGACTTTTTTCCTTTCAAGGATACTCGTTTATATAAGTCGGCATGTGCGAGCGGTGCCGAAAAGGAAGGAATTTTTCCCTGTCCTGAAACTGGATGTCAGATGACCTTCGAAAAATTCGGCGATCTCGAAGCTCATTTAGATGTTGGAGATCATAATCCAGGAAAACCGAAAATGGAGTCGACCTTTGACAAGCTTAGAAGAGAATGGGCTCAGAAATTCTCTACTGTTGACCAGGTAAAGAAGTCTGCTAGTGCTGACAGGAGTACAGCAACAGCAAGTACGAGTGCAGGATCCAGATGTGAACTTCCACTCGGGTGGGCGCTGCAAAGTCCTCGGCGTGGGGCAACGAGATTTTCTAACAAAGTGAAGGAATACCTAACAGCAAAGTTTGATATCGGAGAAAAAACAGGAGATAAAGCCGATCCAATGCAAGTAGCTTCAGATATGCGAAGCGCAAAAGATGACGGCAATAGTCGACTTTTCACAAGAGAGGAATGGCTAACCAAAAACCAGGTTAAGGGATTCTTTTCCCGCCTTGCCACAGGCCGAAGGAGACGTGGTAACGAGGACATTGATATTAATGATGCCTACGCAGAAAAGGAGGAAGAAGAAAGAGAGAAGCTCCTTGCTGATATTGCCTCAGAGCTCAGCCCGCAGCATCCCATCTTTTACGATACTACTGACCTGTGCAAATGCGTCAAGGAAGACAAACTGCAAAAGTTTAATGTCACAATGCTCAAAACAATTTTGCTTCACTTTGATGTTGCATTCAACTCTAAAGATAGGAAGAAGGACTTGGTGCAGAAGATGTCCTCTTTTGTTCAAGAATGTAATTGCTTCTTGAGCAATAACTAAACTAAACTGATCACATCAGTCGCAGACGATGTTTTTACTTCGATTTTATTTTAGCAATCTGCGAGAGTTCCAGTAGTCAGGACGTCACTGAACTAACATCGCTCCGCGTTTTTTCAAAATGTGAAATGTAGCCCGGCAATGTGATACATGTATGAAATTACTGTGTTTAAAAAATTCTGAAACTCCACTCTGCAGTTAGGATGCCGAACTAAAATCATGAGCAAAGATGTTGTTTTTCATGTTCACTGAAGAGAAACGGCTCCTATTTTTGTGTTACCTACGAGAAATTTTTTTCAGCTGATTTAGCTTACAACTTGGAGACGAAGTTTTAAACAGGTCGGGTATTCTTTCATGAACTCGTTACGCGTGACAACAACTGTAGTGAAAGAAACTTGTTCGCTATATAGAATTCAGTTTATGTTTCTTCAAATATTTTACCTTTGTAAACGTACTTATGCAACTTCCAGTGAGCAAAGGAAACATACAACAGTGGTCATTATGGTGAGACCCGTCTCAGTGTTTTTTTTTGTGAGAGACAAATAAACACAGCTGGAAGAACTTCCTCGATAATTACATTACAATTATCTTGCCGTGAAATAAACAACGATGCATCCAATTTATTCCGAGATTTTTTTTATTTTTCATCATTTTTAAAATATCACTTTAGTTAACGATCTCTCCATAAGTTTTCCTGCTTCATTTATTACCAACTCCGAATCTTGTGAGAAAAAAAAAACGATCAAAGGAACAATGTGATGACATTGACCAAAACTGCATTGTTTATGCCGTACACCGAGTTACTTTGCCGGCCTTGGTGATGACTCCCCAAAAAATTTTGAGAAACCTACAACATCAGGAACAGGAAATGAATTGGTCTGAATACCTAGCAATATGAATAGCCTTTAAGCCTCTCATTTCATGGGAAATAGTATATCTACGAGATTTTAAATCCACCGTTTGCGACAACCAAAAATTGGTGATGCGTGACGAATGATCAGTGCTAGAAATCAAAAGCATGGCAATGTTCAGAGATTCCCCGATATTTTGGTGTAATGAAAGTCTCTTTGAGTTCTCCAAGCGTCAAAAATCACTAAATCTAATCAGGTAAGGTAAAAACATTCGCTGAAAAAGATTAAATTACAATTCAGTTCACTCACGAGATTCGTCATTTCGAGACAAAATGTTGAATTTTTGTCACTTTTTCGAATTTTTTGCGCGCTTCAGAATTACGAGTGCCCACAACTTTTAATACAGATATTTGTAGCTTAGCCTTAGTACATTACGCTGATAACAGTCATCATTCATGTAGAGGTCCCACTTTTGAAAAAATCCTGTTTGTTTGGAGGCTATGTTAGCAAAAATTCTAAAGACGCTTTAAAGAGGGTTCGGGAAAAAAATCATAACTTTGCTTGTGTTTGAGATGAGCGAGTAATTTTTTATTTTTTGGAAAGAGGAAATAATTATGTAGTAATTCTGAAAAACTTAGGTTGTTTTGTTAAATGTGCGAGATTTTAGCACACATCGCGTAAGCAACAAAAGTTGGGGTTTCAATTTCCGGTTTTGTGTGGTTTTCGACTTGTCTATAAAAAAAATTCGTCAAAAAATAGAGAAAGCGAATTTGGCGAAATAAAAGGCATTTTCGTTCATTGGATATGTTCCTTGAATTGTATAGAAAAAATGAAGTCAATCTATTTTCCACCAAAATTTGAGTGGTCGGTTCTTACACGGACACGCTCTTAATTATCCATTTTCACCAAAACTTTCCTCCAAAGATTTGGCAAAACGATAAAACGCCGCCATTTCGTAGACTAGCTCCAGCCACTGCACACTAATGGCTGATAGTGTGCAATGGCTCAGCCAATCAGATTACAGCATTTGCATTAGTATACCAGTAGAATTCTACTAACAATGGTTTCTCCACTCCTTTTTTTTCCTCCGAGTAGAACGTGGAGTTGGACAGGGGTGCCCCCTATCTGGAATCCTATTTGTTATTGGTGTGGAGCTCCTAGCAAGCGCTATTAGAGGCGACAAATCAATAAAAGGTCTATCGCTTGACTCAAAATAGTTTAAACTATCGCAGTATGCTGATGGCACTACTTGTCTGGTTGAAGATACTTCATCGGCTAGTAATCTATTTGAAAAGCTTGATTTGTTTAGACTATAATAATCAAATAATAAACTTTTCCTTTATAAAACGTTCGGGGCTTGAGCTAAATAGGTCCAAAACAGAGGCACTATGGTTAGGCTCAAACAAGAACAGAACCAATACTTCCTTTGGTATACAAGGCGTTGGCCCAAGGATTATGTCAATGCACTAGGCATATGCTTTACAACAGACCAGAATATTTCTTATGCAGTAAAAGCCCGCGTATAAGAACCTAGTGATTTACGAACCCACAGGCTGAAATTGGGCATTTTAATACCCAAATATATAAGAACCTATTTAGCCTGGCAAAGAAAAATAGGTTCTTATACAAAAAAACACTCTTATTTTATAGGCAAAATACTGGATTTTAATTGTTAGAAATTGTGAAAATATTTCTGAGAAATATACCATGAAAATTATTTGTTTAAGGTTATTCCTCACAATTGCACTGCGCATCCTTTCTGCGCATAATTTATGGCGTCATTTAGCGCGCTCTCGTGCACGTGCACACTGAAAACATGGCGGATTTGCCTTGATATCGAGCTCTTTCAGTTGAAAAATGGCTATAGCTCACCAACGAGCATGGGCACCCCAATTTTTTTTCCAGTCATTGTAATCAGCTTATCATAAACTTTGCTTGAGGAAAGACTGATCTGATTTCTATTGCTGAAAATTGAATAAATAGCGAAAATAGCAAGTAAACTGTGGTCTTTTCTATTTTGCCGTATGGTAACCATGTCAAGAAATTTGGTTGAAATTTTAATCAAGAATTCAGCTTTCTGTCTAAATCAAACTTTAAAAGTTGATTTGTGTCCGATACAACGCATTGACTCCAGTTTAATGCGTGTTCTCATGAGTCTCGGTCACAAAAATTTACAATTGTTACTGGGAATGCGTTCTTGTAACCAAAATGCCAAAATGCCAAAATGGGTCATTTTCAATGCCCCAGTGCTCCTTAATGAGTATGGGCACCCCCCTTTTTTATTTCAAAATTGAAGTTCTCATATGATAAATATTCAGTGGGCAAAGTTTGAACGAAAATCTATTGTCAGTTTTATTTCAGGGGAATTACCTTAATACAGTATGTAGATGTACATTCTGTAAATAGCCCAAAATGTTTTGTTCTTTACAGCATGGAATAATTAAGCAAACAAGACAGGTCTTTTTCCTGATAATTTACATGATTATCAAATACAACTGTAAATATGGTAGCCTATGATACTTAATTTATTATTCTTTAAAAAACGAGGCTTGGCATTTTTGCTGTTTAAAATACAAATGACAGTAGTTCTCTGAATGGTATCACTATGACAACTCCTACAAATAAGAACCTACTAAGAACCTAATCAGCCTGACTTCGGAAAAATTACCCCAGAATATAAGAACCCATTCAGCCTGAACCCAAAAATTCTAGGTTCTTATACGCGGGTTTTTACTGTAGTAAAAACTCTGAATCAAGATTGCTATCCTTAGAAAAATGTCTTAACGTGTGGTCTTCCAGGGACTTGACTCTGGCTCTTGAATCAGGCTCCAACAGCGCGATATTCTATATGCTTTTCATCCCGGAAAACAGTCCTTCAAGTTTTTAAGCATCAACTACTGTTTGCTCGCGGCCAGAAATTACATTTATATTTCGGCAAAAAATGAAAACCCCTTCTGTTTCAATTCCTACCTCACATTTTTAAAGAAAAAGATCGGGACAGACAAAAAGAAGATTCTTTAGAGCACTCTCTTTTTTGTTGTTGTTTCGATGACCGTAGTTCGTGGCTTTTGTATAATGTAGTGTTAGTATCAAAAGTAACGTAGACATGATTGTTTAGTTTTGTTTTTAAGTAATGGTGTAAGTAGGGGCTGTATTCCTTGTATTGTTATTGTAAGCAATGTCAGTATTGTAGGTGTAAGCTCGTATAGTAGGTAGCGTTGGTATTTAAAATTAAAAAAAAAAAGTAACATGAAAATGGCACTTTGTGATGCTTATTCACAAAGAGCGTTGAATCTCATTAGCCAGCATCTCTGGACATAAGTGCGACATCAACAAGAATAAACGAAGAGGAGGCTGGAGGAGAGTACGTGACGAGTTCAAAGGACGCCTTTGTAGAAGTTTGAGAATGTTTATAATTCACCCGGCAACGAAAACCTCTCCAGACCTGTTTGGAATTTAATGATAATAATAAATAAGCAAGAGGGCACTATCCTTTATTTCACGCCCTTTTTTATGTTGCTGTCAACCTCGTTCCCAGGGTCTCTCATCTTACCGCCCCCTTGAGGCGAGAGCGCTAGCCCCAGGGGGCGTTAAGATGGGAGACCCTGGGAACGAGGTTGTAATGATGTTGGCCTTTTTCACGATTTCTCTTATAAGTTTATTCTCAGAGTTTGCTTTATTACTCAAGACAATATCGAGGCTTTTTTTGACATCTGGTCTTCTTGACAACAACTGCTCTCCCCAGATAAAAAATTAATAAAATAAATCGACAGCCCTTTCCTGGCAATTAGGAAAGTGTTTCTTCTTCTTTCCCGATTTATACGGCACGATCAGTCAATTAACGTCAAAATGCTATTTTTATCCGAAAAACTGCATCCAAGAGTTTATAATTTTCATTCGTTGCATCTTCTCATCTGTGAACATTGAGCTTGAATTCGCAGAAGTAGGCCTAATATCGACACATTTGCCGAGAGCACTCCTGCAAGACTCGGGTGGAAATTCATTGCAAAGCTGTGGTAATTGGCCACGCAGTTTCATGCCTGCTCCTCTGTTGTTGGTGTGCAATTCCTCTCGCGGAGACTTCTTGACGACACTTGCTTTAAATTTTGGCGGAGGCGGTGAAAGATATTTCTTTCCGCCTAAATCGATTTTATTTTCTGTAGCAGATTCTCCATTTTTCTCCAGTTCTATCGTGTCACTCGACCTGTTTTTGTCGCAATAAGTGCTTTTTTGGCGGCCATCGCCTGCACAAGTAATGTTTGAAATCTTTGCTTCTCGTAGGATATCCTCACTGGAGGCATCCGCGTTGTCAACAGTAAAATATCTTGAGTAAGAGATGCGTGGAACAAGACCTTTATATCCCACTGAGCTCCTTTCAAGCATTTTCTTCTTCTTCTTATTCTTCTTCTTCTTCTTCTTCTTCTTCCTCTTTACTGATACTTACTGCTGGTCTGAAACATTCAATCGACCGTTTTAATTCTTGCAAGAAGACTATAAGAGAAATACCTTTTTCCAAAGGATATAGAAACGCAAAGTGTTTACGATTGACTTATTCCTGCTTCAATCTGACGACATCGAAACTAACTGTGCTTTTTCAGTATAACGAACCTTTTACGTTCTTTCTTTCTTTCCTCCTTGTGTAGAAGTCTGATATTTGTTTCCACACTCAGCGTGCTATCACAGGAACAGTTTGCATTATTTTTCAAACGATTTATCCCTATCTACCTGGTACAGACGGCACTTGAACTCATAGAGTGACATTTCAATTTGTGTCATTTTTTTCATGTTACCAAAATAAATTGCTTGCCTGCGTGTTTCCTATCACATTTCCTTCTCTTATTTTTGTTTTCCACAAAAGCTTCCTGCCTTCAAAAATCTGATAGGTGGGAGGCATTAAAAAAACTGTAAAAAAATAAAACACATGACATATATGACGGCGCCAAATGAACAAAAACAAGTTTCAAAAGTCCGGCACAAATGAATGCAAATGAGGAAAGCGGGTTTAAGGCAATATCTCCTAAGCGTCCGGAAGATAATTTCCTAAATAATTTTCCGAAAAATCACAGCAAGTTTTTTTTTCCTTAAACTCGTGTTCGATTTGACATGATACGACGGCAATGGAAAACTGTTTGTTTTGCTGAATATTATTTTTCAGGACTTCAGTACGAAAAGAACGACAGGACTATAGACTGAGTTAAATTGTACACAGATTAGGTTCTTGATTTCAGAACAAAACGAAAAGGACGCGGCTAATAAATAAAAAAAAGAAACGTCATGAAAACCCTGAACAGTAATATAGACAGTCTGAAGGTGTGTTTTCCCTTATGAAACTATTTAATTTTCATCTTAATCATTCTGTTATGGATTTCTGAGGGAACGTACGTGCAATGAACATTGTTTTGTTTTCACGTTAGAAAAATTTAATTACCGAAAGAGTGTGAAGTCATGTGCTAAAACATGTTTATGAGAAATTGGATCCCAGCTGTTAGAAACAATATAAAATAAAGATGCACAACCTTTTATTCGAGATAATAATTCATTGATTTCATTCACTAGGAAGATTATATTCGAGAGCCTCTTACCAACACAGCTTATCGTTATTTTTCTAGCTTTTAAAGGGAAAGTGACTTGCTTTTTGGTTCTAGCGATACCTAGTCTCCACCTTTTCTTAGTAAGAGCAACAAGTAATACAGCAATATCTTTAAGGTTGACCGCCACTTTCCGTTTTACCGACGAGTGGTCTTTTTGAAACCTTGTCAAATCACGGTACTGATTTGTTTATGTCGACGTTCACTCGATTCACACTGGGCATGGGCGTCAAATTCCTCATTTTGCTAAATGTTTACATATAATACGCAATAGTGAAAACAGTTGGATCAATATCAGTATCTGGGCAACTGCGCACCTACCCCTCCCCTAAACTAAGTTAGTGTTACTGTTGGGTTAGGGGAGGGCTAGGTGCGCAGTTGCCCAGGTACTAGGGAGCTTAAGCAAGAGGACTTTTCAAGGCGACGCCGTGGTAAAGTCCGAGAAGGCCCGGGACTCACGTCGTCGTTCTCAAGCCAAATTTAATTTGTTAAGCACTGGTGCTACACGACTCGGCGTCCTCCATTCTCAGATCCTAGCCTATTTGATCTCTTTGAGTCTGTTATGGCGCGTTTTAAAGAGTTTTGTCAGATTCTTCTCTTACTACGATGCCAGTCTCATTTCTGATGAAGATTATATAACCTTGTACCAGTTGTTTAATATCTTCACGAATCCAGATTTTGCTTACGAGAGCAATCGTTTCGACTTGGATGAAATGAACGACGATGAATTCAAGGCCAAATTTGGAGTAAGAAAATGCCTTACGTGTGAAACATCCTTTATTTGTCACAGAAATAAAATTTAACTTACGATTTGAGGGATTTAGGCCTAACGGGTTTGGTTGCATTTGCGTCTGCATGGCTCAGTGGTCACTTCAGCCTGATCAATCAAAGTAATTAAGCTTAAGCTATCCAAAAAATAAGTGGACTGAAATCGATCAACCAGAAGAGGAAGGAGAACAAACGACAAAAACGTTAAGATCCGCTTAAATCACTCACGACTTTCACTACGCCGCCAAATCCACTCAACTGGCGTCGTCGCCGGTATCGTCCCAGTCTCAACCGCTCAAATGACGGCGGTGTCGCCTTAAAAGTCTTCGTGCTTAAGCTCCCCACTGATATTTATCCGAAATGCTTTATATCAGACAAAAAGTTGGGACTTTTACTGGGTGTACAACGCCACCGCGTGATATTATTTCCCTCTTTTTCCACAAGCGGAGCCCACTGTTCTCTATACTTTCTGTTCGCTTCTGTGCCTCGGATTCTGGTCTGTAACTCCTGTTCTAAGCCCGCGCGAAAAGTGACCATTCATCAGCCATTGCTGATCATGTAAAAACCACTGGTCACGACATTAAATGGGATCACTTTGACATTTCAGCGTCCGGAAAAACTGACGTTCACTGCAAAATTAAAGAGACTCTGTTCATTCAAGAGCTAAAGCCTTCCCTTAATGTCAATATCAGTAGTGAGAAGTTGTTGCTGTTTTAGCTATAACTCCTCATTATGTCTAGACACGTACTGCTGCAGATCATTTTTCTCAGTCTAGGTTCCAGACCTCTATTGTTTTACGATATATATATAGTTTTCAAAAATTGTAACGGTCACTTTTGAAAATGTATGTTGACTAGCGTACGAAACGTCAAGTTATATATAAAAATGCATTGGAATACAATGTTTATAACCGCTGTTTGTGTTATTTTCTTAATCAAGCTTCGATGGCCTAAGAGCAAGAGTTTATATGATAGTGAGTTTTTTTTTGGTTTCGCGGCGGAGCCGCGATCGAGATCGTGGTGAACGAAAAAGACTCCTCCACCTTCGCTGCTCACAATCTAGCCTGCGAACAGGCTCCTGGTTCGGTTGGGTTTAGGGCGAGAAAACCGAGTGTAGTCTAGGGTGAGCGGGACGAGCCGAGAGCGGTCTGGTGAGGAGGGAGTGCGCAGGGGAGCCTGTAGACATTCTGTTGATGCCGCTGTTCCATGATACCAGCTCCTGGTATCAAGATCTGATTGGTTGAATCGATGATTGTTGACAGCTCTGAGATAAATAATTGACAGATCTTGACAACTGCTTGTAATTTAACATAATTCTTGCCGAGACCGTCAACAACGGCTTCCGTGTGCAATGAACAGTTCACTGATGACGAATTTGAATCAGCTTTGAGCAATTCTTTGCAACGTTTTCGTCATATCTCTTGTTTGAAACGGGAGCAGAAGCTATGCCTGGAAACTGTGGCGTAGAAGCGCGATGTTTTCGGAATTCTACAGACTGGTTTCGGAAAGAGCCTAATTTTTCAA
>JAHPZR010001741.1:85000-95000 GCA_019787425.1 Platygyra sinensis
TAATCTGGGTGCTAGAGGGCTTTTCTTTGTTTTTTTTTCCATTGCTGCAAATGCACACAAATATTTAACAGGGAAATTCTGAACAAAGGCTGTAGCTTTCTACAATAATTGGGCCCAGAATCTTAAATTATGCCTGTAGCGACTGACAGAGTACAGAGTACAGCGTTTTGTTTGTAAAACGCCTCTTTAAGTCGTACCAGAAGACCCGCTAAATTTTTATTGACATATAGAGAAACTTCTCAAATGTTGGAACTATGATGGAACTAATGATGCTTGAAAAATACTGAGGAGAAAGAATTTAATTGTCGTTTAATTGAGGGTCTATTCAGTACACAAATATACCAGCTGCTTGCTCGGTCTGAAGTTTTTAATGCTATAAACAAAGGCTGTAGCTTTCTACAATAATTGGGCCCAGAATCTTAAATTATGCCTGTAGCGACTAGAAGCGACAAGAAGTATCATTTTATTTCACTGAGCTATTTTATCCTTCCCAATGTCTTCAAGAACGCTCAAATTTTCAACAGCCCAACGTGTAACACAACACCTCGCACATTAGGAGGTCACGTGCCGCTCGATACGCGTGCATAAATCATTAACATTTGATCGATTACGCGACTCATGAATTTGGGACGTCTGTGTTGAGAGCGAGTAATCTACTCCAGGGATTTCATTAAGGGTAGGGTCGGCTGTGACAACGATTTTGTCCACCTGGTTGAACAATCAAAAGGAAAGTTTTTCTTAGTTCAGTTCTAATAGTTTTGCCGCCTGCGAAAACCACTTACTCTCCTGTTAAACATATTAATGAAATCCCTTCCACTTTAATATAATTGGTGATAGAACGCTTGTAAATTTATAGTAAAACTCGATAGAAACGCTGAAATTCGAGTATTCTCTCTGCTGTTTAGTTTATGGGGTTTTCTCTATGTATCACAAATATTTTGCAGAACTTTTTAAGTTTAAAAAAACTGAGGTCTTTCACGTCTAGTTTAGTTTGTTGATTGATGTATGTACTTTTTGCGTTGTATTACAGTTACAAAAACATTCAAAACATTTGAAGAACTGCAGTAGACTAAGCAAGTAACTATGAAATGTGACGATTGGTTGGCTTCAGATCATTCAAAGTTCAAATTATCGCACTGTTTGCAACCATACATATTCAACCACGAGTGGATAAGTGGATCGTTAAGTCTGTGTTCTGGTTTCCGATTCAGACTCATCGCCGCAAAGTGACTTTCAACAGCGCGCGATGCTCTGTGGTGAATAAAAAATTCCGGGAAAAGACGCTCTCCCTGGTTCCCCTTCCTGGCTTCTTCACGCGACTCGCACTTGTCAGCTTCGCAGTGCAGGTGTAGGGCTGCTTGCACGTGGCATGCTTGAATGGTCTTATACCCTTCACGTGTTTCGTGAAATTGTCTTGCGTTCGATTCAGGAGCCTTTTCCATTCTGTTAAGCAACGTCTTCATCCTAAAATCGAGAAAGCCAAATAGCTGTCAGGATTTAGCTGCATTTTACTGTAATTCTCAGATTATCACGGCCCTGAGAAGCAAACTTGTCGCCCTCCTCGATCGAACGCTGATTGCTTTGTTTTTCTACTGTGAGCACGCTAGGTTAAAATTGAGATCAAGAAAACTTAATCAAACTTTGGGAATCGATCAAAGGAGACAAAACGTTTCTAGGAGTTAAGAAATACCTTAAACGTGTAAAGTAATCTGGGACGCGCGACTAAGTCTTGGTCTCCGTCAGAAGTGTTCAAAGCCTTTGAAATATTTAACAATGCATACGCTGGTCAATTCTGCATAAACAATTCTGTGCAGCAGGGTGCTAGTGTTATTATTGGCTGTTTTTGCAAGCTATCATGTTAGGCAGGTGATTGTTGACTTAAGTGTAAGTGCTCTATGAATAAAAATTTGAATTTCTTTGTACGAGTGGAATGACAAGCAAACTTCAGTGGAGTAGAGACAGTCGCCACACAAAGCCTTGTATGCTTGTCATATGAACAAAAAACTTTAAACTCTAGAAAGGGCCAACGGACAAATCAAAAGTACCGGAACCTGGTAGGTTCTGATCAGCAAATTTAAAGGCTTGAAGAAACTGAACACAGAAAGGCTGACCGTACGGTTGGGGTTAACTGTTTTGTATTTTCCAATATTTCGTCAGGCACGGCCTGACTTCTTCAGGGACTGTCATACTTGTCATACTTTTATTTATTTTTTTCTATTCCACTTAGACTTATAATAAGCGATCAGGTATAACTGATTATTTTCTTCCGCAAAAATGTTACAGCTTTCAGTGCTAGTAGATATTTAAAATTCCCGTGTTGATCTGCGATAGACTGCAGCAGCTGCGCTGTAAAACTCACGTGGTGAAATGGGGCTTCCCCACCACATCACGTTTAAAGCACGTTTTTCTATTTAACAATTAGATTATGAACTCGAGATTTCTATGAGGTGATAGTTGATGAGGCCGAAGGCCGAATCAACTATTGCCTCATAGAAATCGAGAGCGAATAATCTAATTGTTTTAGTAGAATTCTAACTGAAATTAACAAAAATAACGGTTTCCAATGATTTTTCCACGCATTATTGAACGTATCCGAACTGTCCTTGGCAAATTTGTAGTTGTTTACGTGCGTACCCGCTTTTTCAATAGTTTCAACTTTTTAAAGTCAAGAAACCGTAAATGTGCTTCTTTTAGTTTACTTAGGAATTTAATTACCCGTTTACATCTAAATTTCCTTCCAAAACCTCGGAAAAACTATGAAAACATCGCATTTCGAAGAGGACCGACAGCCAACGGCACTCTAATGGCTGATAGTATACGAGTTACTGTAGCTCAGCCAATCAGATTGCAGCGTTTGCATTAGTATACTAGTAGAATTCTACTAATTCCAAATTGATTAATGCCCCAGCTGTTTTTGTGGAGAATTGTTTGTTAAGTCGTTGTCAAGCCTCTGTGCTCTTTGTTAAACTTTTATTAAAAGTAACCCTTTATACTCTGAATACATAAACTCAAGCTATAGGCGTTATTCTCAAAGAAAAACACCTTAGTTAATCACAAGAAATTGTTATCTCTAGTGAATGAAATATTTTTTTAAAATGTTGACATTCAGATAACCTGTTTAAGGCGTTTAGTTAGTTGGGGAACAGCGAGAAAACGGCGAGGGAAAAATAGGAGAGGGGCAACCGAACATCTGGAACAGACTACCATTCAGAATCATTCAGGAAACCGTCAGCGCTTCGTCGGAGACTATTTGTTTTTGGCTCGGATAAGTAAAATCCACAAAGTAATCGTCCGACTGGAAGAGTAAATTGATTTATCGTGTTTTAAAATCTGGAGTTAATAGCCTGTATAAAATAAATTATCGAGAAGTGACTTATTGTCAACAAGTTTGTTTCACTGTCGTTTCCCATACCTAAGTACCATGTGTGTTTGCTCCGGAAAATGAATAAAGCATGTAAAAATTCCTTGTTCTTCGTCGTAGCTGACGGCCTTCCTCTGCGTGTCATATTTCAGTGCAAAATCGGCCAAATTTGCATATTTGAAGCAACCTCGTGAATGACACGAGACTTGAGGCCATAAACTTGAATTTTTACGTAAGAAAATTTACATAAGTCAATTGATTATAGTTTTTGGCTGCAGAGAAAACGAAAGCTTTTTGGAAGAAAGAGTTCCCAGCAAATAAGCAAACACGGAAACGTAAAGCGACGTTTAATCGTATGAAATTAATGATAATCCCTCACACTTAGGGTGCGTTTCTTTAAGAAAATCCAAGATTGGATTCTTATTTCAGAAAGAATCGGAAAACGGATTTTGCAGCTAAACAAAAGGAATAAATAAGCTAGAAGTTCTGAATATTACTTGTCTTTTCCGCGAGAATGTTATTTCAGTGCTAGATCTTCAACTGAGAATCTCGTGCTGATCTCCGATGGACTCCAGCAGCCGCGCTGTTAAACTCACGTGGTGATATGGGGCTTCCCCTCTATATCACGTTTAAAGCACGTTTTTCTATTTTAAAATTGATGTGGAGAATTCTTTGTTAAGCCCGGTTTTGTGGTTTTGTTTCTTTACTAAACAAAAGGAATTAAGGGGCCATTAATAAGCTAGAAGTTCTGAATATGTATCACTTGGATTAACGTATCCTAAGCTTTGATACTCGGTCGCACTCGGTCGGTTGCTGCCATTTACCGCTTAAGGTTATTCCTCACAATTGCACTGCGCATCCTTTCTGCGCATAATTTATGACGTCATTTAGCGCGCTCTCGTGCACGTGCACACTCATTCTCGTCCCCAGAGCCCACGATCCTTCTGGCCTGCGGCAGGAAATCGAGAGCTCTGGGAGCAACCATTTCAGGCATGCGCCGTAGATGCAGACTGCGTGAGACCGGATGGGCAGAATTCGGTTATTTCCATTGTTATTTCAAAATGGTTGCTCCCAGAGCTCTCGTTTTCCGACCGCTGGTCAAGGGAAGGGGAACGAGGCTCTGGGAACGAGATTGGTGCACACTGAAAACATGGTGGATTTGCCTTGATATTGAGCTCTTTCAGTTGAAAAATGGCTATAGCTCAGCAACGAGCATGGGCACCCCAATTTTTTTTCCAGTCATTGTAATCAACTTATCATAAACTTTGCTTGAGGAAAGACTGATCTGATTTCTATTGCTGAAAATTGAATAAAGAGCGAAAATAGCAAGTAAACTGTGGTCTTCTATTTTGGCCGATGGTAACCATGTCAAGAAATTTGGTTGAAATTTTAATCAAGGATTCAGCTTTCTGTCTAAATCAAACTTTAAAAGTTGATTTGTGTCCGATACAACGCATTGACTCCAGTTTAATGCGTGTTCTCATGAGTCTCGGTCACAAAAATTTACAATTATTACTGGGAATGCGTTCTTGTAATAAGCGTTAAATAATGCCAAAATGGGTCATTTTCAATGCCCCAGTGTTCCTTAATGAGTATGGGCACCCCCCTTTTTTATTTCAAAATTGAAGTTTTCATATGATAAATATTCAGTGGGCAAAGTTTGAACGAAAATCTATCGTCAGTTCTATTTCAGGGGAATTACCTTAATAATACAGACATGTATAGAGTTCGTCTCGCTCTAATCGAGGGTTTCAGTTGGTACCCTATTTCGATCAAAATCAACAAAGAATTAGAGATAAGGACTAACGCGTTTCCTCTTTAATCAGTTCTCGATAGAAGTTTAGAAAATAACTATTTCCGCCTCCTATACTTTCCTGGACTTACAGCATAGTTGTTCAGTATTTTAGCTCACTTTTATTGAACTTGTAGATGAAGTGATATGCGGATAAAGTGGTATGTTTTGCTACTATCTATTGTTGTTTTGGTAGCAGGCAACATATAGTTCGTCATCTATTTTCGGACGAATGGATTTTATGTTCAGGCGAAAAAAATCTGGAAAGTACTCGTAAAGAGAGATGTTTATTGCCCTGATTCAGATAGAACGAATCTTTTTTTATCTCTTTATTACTTGCCACACTATTGACACTTGGTAGCGTGAGAAAAATGGGTTAGCTTCTAGTTCTTCTCTTTCAAAGCGTGCCTGAGACGTTTTGGGTACTGTAGGAGTTTGTGGTTTGATTCAGCTTCCAAAGTTCTTCGTCCATAAGGGAGACTACGGGGAGACTACATAAGGGAGACTACAGTCTTGACTGTAATTATGCACCCTATTGAAATAAAGAGTCATCATCATCGTCCTGTCGAACTCTGAGCTTCTCAGTTTCGAGACGAATTTCTTCAGGACAGCGGGCACTTAAGTAACAAATATATTTTTCGAGGTTATGACGTGACAGTAAAAACTGCTAAACTAGTGACCCTCAATCTAAATTACAATCTAAATTATTTACTTCGGTGAGAGGGAAAAGGCAATGCTTACTTGCTATAGGCGGAGACAAAGTATAAGCTTTTTGGAATGACTTCCTTTAAAGAAAGCCAGGCTGAGTAAGAGTATGAAGTTTGAACCAAGTTTGAATACGCGAGCGAAATGGACCAGATGATTTCTTTCGAACCGTGCCTAAGGCGATTTGGGTAAGAGTTTTTTTAAATACGTGAGCAAAATGGAGTTGTTGCTGGCTGTTTTCTTTCAAAGCGAGCCCAGAGGTTTGAAGCCGGCCGGCGGGTCGGGTCTTCAGTAGATACTCGTCGTCTCTCTTAGGGGTGTAATTCACCTATTCTGCTTAGACTATAGAGGTTTTGCACGGTAGCCATGTTGCATGGCAGAAACAATAGATTCTTTTCCTATGGGAAAAAGTTGTCTTTCTGAATGCAAAATATTTTCATTGTTCCTGCCGTGCAAAACCTCTATTAGGGACCTTACGCATTTACGAGGGCGACGGCGAGGACGACGCCCAGTAAAAAAATGTGTTTCTATTTTACTTTGGAATTTCTCATTTATTTAGATCTATCCACTGTTTGTCGGCATTGAAACTTGCTCCTGCTGAAAATTACGAAAAATTAGCCATTGTGGTTCACGTTCTCTCAACAACACAGAATTTGGCCATTTCACGTTGCTGTTTTGCAGAGGACGGCAAAGAAATGTACTTACTAACCTCGTTTCAGAGTAAAATTTCTTTTGAATTATCAACTTCAAAATGAGGTCGGTAAGGCTAATTTTAATACTGGCAAAAGAATTTATAATTGGCCGCCATTTATGAAAGTGGTCTGCCGTTGCCGTCGTGTTTTGTGTGAGGTCCCTATTGTTGACGAAACGCCACTCAGTATTTTTAGCGACTAAATTAGCGTGCACGTGAAGAAATCATAATAAAATAAACGCTCACATTTCCGTGTTTAGGCTTGATATCCGCCGGTGTCTAGCAAAAGCGCAACTGCTACTCGAGCCTACTCCGTTTTAAGTGTTATCTTTTAAGGTCAAATAAACTGAGCTCGAGCCATGCCCAGATTGGTCTCCTTGAGGAGACAAGCATGCTCCCCTTGTCATATGGGAGTCCCCCCAACCTCGATCCCAGGGCCTTTTCCCTGAAGCCAGGAAAAATGCCGTGGGGACGAGGTTGGGAGTTCTCGGCCCCCGGGGTTTGAAGTTTTGCTAAGTGAATTTCGAGCTTGACCACTTTCTTTCAAAGTAACTGTGTTCAAATTGAAAACCCGCCTTTCCAATAGATAATTCAGAGCTGGCTGAACGAATTTCTTGTCTAGTATGGAAAACTGGCCCTTTTGGAATTCGCTTAGCATGTAATGATTATTACAAAACAGTGGTACAATTCTTGGGATGTATTTCAGCTAGTTTCAATTAACGATGTTTATTGAACTGAAGCCAAACAGTCAGGAATCCAGTTGTTATCTGAAGAGGAGAAAATACATCAATTAAAAATTTAAGATTTTGAATTTTTTTCTCCTGGTGTCTTAAAAGTCGTCCATGATTTCAATTGTTTTTCAGATGTATTTGTGTTTAGTTCGTTTGTGTATGCAGTTTTATCTGGTAATTATACAGAAGAAAGTTTCCGTGGAAAGACGGCTTCAAATGACATCATAATCATTACTGTTTCCTTCAGTGCAAGCGGTGAAGCAAGACTTAAAAATGTAACCGCAAGTACCATACAAAACACTGAAGAATAAAAAGAAATTTATACTCGGAATGATGATTGTACAGTACACGTCTGAGCGAAGATACAACTCTTTTTGGAGTAAATTGCAGTTGTGGTTTACACAGTTGCCGGGTTGAGAGCAAACTCACCAGTATGTCGCCATTTATCTTTAAAGTGCATTTAGTTTATGGACAATAACAAGCAGAGACGCCAAATGTGTCTTCTCCAATGTTTTTGGCTGATGGCTAGCATCTGATATCTGTAGAACATTCCCACCTACAAGCAACGAGGTTCATTGTTTGGGTTTTGAATCAACCGGTTCGAGTTTTCTTGTGGCTGGTTTCAACTATTTTGTCAAGTAGCTCGGTATTGGCATAACATTTTTAAGTGTAACTGGTTTCGTTTATAATGTTGATAGTTTACCCCGAACCATAACCAGTAACATTTCAAGTTAGTAAAAGCAACGTATTCATATATTGTTTCACAAGACATCTATAGGGTCTTAAGCAGACATAATTTTATCTTTGAAAATCAAAAACATAATCTAAATTTAGATTTACAACAGACTAAAATATTTATTACATGCGTGGGTGAGCAGTACACAACAACCAGTAGCTTGTTATGCTTGGTTGTTTTTATTCTAACCCCACGCATTATGTTTACGATTTGAGATATATTTAAACAACAGCTTTAGCAGCAAAGTACGGAGCAAAATGGCGCAAAAAGTAAAACGTATGCATCATTTCAGGCGGCTCGATACCATAATGGAGGCAACACAGAGAGAAGAGGGCGACAATGGTGATTGCTTTCATTTAGAGCTGTCGCAAAAGTCTTCAAATGGGCGGGATTCTGTAGATGTTAAAAACATACAGGACTTTGAAACTTCGAGGCGAACTGAAATTGTTTTATCCTCCACGCGAATCTGCAGATCCAGCCAACGGAGACGCGAGCGTTCTACTACACCGGCTAATTCCTTCTCATCTGCTGGATGTCCTTTTAGATTTAAAGATCATAATTCTGAAATAACCCAAAAGGATAACAAAAACGCTCGCGACCTCAGACAGGTACAAACGCTTTTTCCAGAATTCTTCCCTAGTGGAGCGAGTAGTTCTTTTATTTATCAAAGGAATTGGCATGGAGCTAATCATCAAAACAACACGACATTGGTAAATGAAAAGATCAAAGAAGATCCATTCATTCGGCCTTGGCTGAACTTATTCGGAGCCTGCTCTTACACGTAAATGGTTATGCTTTGAGCAGTATCACTGACTATGGAACTTGTCAACTGACTAATTAGGAGTCAACTAAAAGATGGCATAAGCATTTTTGAAAATTGATTGATCATTGCAGTGTAATTTTTTGAAACATAGAACACAACGAATAGGTAACCATGAGTGTCTGCGAAATAGACTTATTACTATTCCTTGCAACATGAAAGATTCACCATAAACTGCCTAAATGTACTACATCGACCTCAAGAACAGTTTTAAAATATGTTTTGGTTGGCAAAGGAACAAGGACGAAGGCCGGGACCAATCTGCGCGCTCTCGAGGTCATAATTGTTATATTTTCTCTACTAACGAGCGATCTCATCATTCTGTGACACTGAGAAGTTAGCTTATACCCAGTCGGTACATGCCCGGGGTAGACTTGTAGCCAGGATGTGAAAGAGATAGGTCGCTGTTGCTATGAGCACCTACCGGTTATCATGGTTACACGCCAAACTATGCGAGGTGAATACAGTAAACTATAGATTTAATGACACGAGTCTGATAGTTTTTTATCAGTAGAGAATTACCTTGATTTCGAGAATGAAAGGACACTGTAAATAATGAGTCTCTCATTTCTACGATGGTAATAGCACTGCGAATAAATGGAACGATCACTTCGACGGTCCTCACTAGCGACACAAGCATAAGTACCAGCATAAAAGAAGCTAATGCGCTGGCCAGGAAGGTCGCGACATAAGCATAACAATATCAAAACCTTGAGTTCTACTTATGGTTATTGTGTCTAGCGAAGACATGTTGACATAAGCATAAACTTGCGACTATCAGCCAATCAGCGAGCACTTTATACTCATGTCAACGATGTCCTCACTGAACACAAGCAAAACTATGACAAGAACACCTTATGCTTACGTTGCGGCTGTTCCCACTAGCATATAATCTTCTTATGCTTATGTTTGTGCTTATGCTTGGTCACAAGTGAGGACCGCCGGGGCCTACTAACTTTGGAACGCAGACAGACATCCTTTTGTTGTTTCCACCTTCGGCGGTCTCTTTCCGTCACTGAAAAATTCAAAGGTATCGTAAACTACCTACGCATTCCACATTCAAAGTGGTCCAAAATACGTCTTCTTTAACCACAAAATTGCTGTCTACCCAAATCAGTTGCGTAAGTCCTCTATGAAGCATAATTGCAAATTCGTTATTTCTGA
>JAHPZR010001741.1:100000-117512 GCA_019787425.1 Platygyra sinensis
TTATAGCCTGCGAACAGGCTCCCGGTTCGGTTGGGTTTAGGGCGAGATAGCCGAGTGTAGTCTAGGGCGAGCGGGACGAGCCGAGAGCGGTCTGGTGAGGAGGGAGCAACGAATTTTTTTTTTCCGAACTCGCTGGGAGCCTGTTCGCAGGCTATTTATTTAGTGCAGAGGCGCCCAACTTGCATGTTTCGCTGAGAACAGAGATTTACCTGGCTCTTAGTATCAAAAAAGCTGGCTTCGTTTTCGCGGTAGAAATATGCCACTTCTCAGTTTTCGCGTACAATTTCTACAGTTTTAATTAATATATCGCTGTTGAGTTAAGTTTTGTAGAGAGAAACCGAAACATTCTCGCAGAAAATTGCTAGAATTAAGAAATAAACACGGCGGTTTTCGTTCCCAACGCGGCGGCTATTTTTATCCTGGAAAGAAATTTGATCAGGGAAGATTTTGATCACGTGCTAGGCAACCACTTCCGAGCCGAGAGCGCGCATCACGCAATCAACAAAACAACGCTATAAATTGTAATTTTCGTCAAACTTCATCTAAACAGTTGATTACCCTTGGGCCTAAAGCTTATTAATACCTTTTCTTCTCAAAATCGTTATCAAAAATTTAGTCAGTGAACGGCTTGCCTGGGTCCTTGCCCGTTGGGCAAGGAAGGAGTGAAAGTTACTTGCCCGAAAGGAAAATCTACTTGTCCCGGACGACCGGACGGGGGTTTTTTCGAGCCCTGCTGAGATTAAGCGCGCGAAACTGCGCGCGGACAAAACTGGGAGGTGAGTTCAGAGTTCGTAAAGTTCAAAACATCCTCCAAATTTTTTCATGTTTATATTATTAACCCTATTTGCGTCAGCTTTTTAGAGGGGGGTGGCCTACAAATGCCAGAGCAAATTATTTTCTCACACTTCACGCTACTCTGAAAACACACACGAAATAAATGTTGAATTCTACCTATATGTTTGCATCCTAGCCATCCACAACAGACATACTCTTGAAAAGCGAAGGTTAATCTTGTTCCATAATCCAAAATAAACGATGGGAAGCAAAATATTTAGTGCCCATTTAGATTTAATTGCCGCGCTCACAATCCATGGAAGTGTCGAAGTTACTCGAAGACGCGGCATGATAAACAGTGGATTTTGTCCTTTATCGACATGCCGAAGGAAATTTATCAATTATCGAGAGATGTTAAGGTCCTGATGATTTCATTTCCAAGATTTTTTTGTCTTGTTTTGTCCTGAGGGCGCGTAGCATTGCGAGAAAAGAACTGCGTAACAAAATGGCCGCCATATTTTGGTCTTCTTTGCAAATGGAGACGCTCAAACTCGGGCAATACTTGGCTTCACGACTATAAACGCGAAGGCTTGGCGAAGATAACAAACTGTTGAATAGTACAGCACTTTCTATTGGCTCAATCTGTTAGCTATGCCTTAGCAACCAATCAAATTGCTCATTACATATTTGCGCCGATTTAATCGGCCCTGGCACTTCTAGGAGTGTACTCAAAGGCCGATCTCATCGGCCCGCGGCACTAATCGGGTTAATAAGTAATCATACGGTTTTTCTCGTTCAATTTGGAATTAATTTGCACTTGTGAGTTTTTCAAAAAGCTGAAATTGCACTCGCCGAAGCGGCTCGTGCAATTTCAACTTTTTGAAAAACTCACTCGTGCAAATTAATTCCAAATTGAACTCGAAACCGTATGATTACCTATACTTATTATTACCGTATATTGATATTTGAAGTCGCGTTGTAACTAGACTCTGTGAGATCAGTTCACCCTTTTAAGAAAACTCTTTCTGCTAGTTTTTATTTTGATATTTGAATTTGCACATCTAGGGTTTCTGAAGTGTCAGTCATTATGTAAATTCTTCGCCTCAGATCTCAGTTAACTGTTAACGAAAGCGTAATTTAGCAGCAGGCACTTAAACATTTTGGCTTATTCTCAGTTATCAAATTAACCAGACATACATGCAGACCCTCGCATTATGCTTTTGCTTCCTTAAACAGTAGTACTCTCGCTCATGATAAAAATTTAGTAATTCTCACATTTTTTAACAGGCTCACAGTGTGTTAACTCGTACAAATGTTTAACTGACGTACAAGAAATATCAATCGACGGACGATGAAGATGAGTTTATCACTATTGCGCTTTGTAACTCTTCAGATCAGAAGCTGGTGATCTTTATTCGGCTATTGGAGCTTAGTTTCTTGGATTTGGATTTTTAAAATGTTTCAGCATCAATATCTCTTTAACTTCATTTTTTTGTGAATAGAATTTCGAGGAAAAAGGCTATTAAAATGCTGGAATAATGTTCTATGGTTCTGCCTGAGTAACTGAATGCTCGGTATTAAATACGCTAGCCTAATATACGTTGTCGTCTTCAATAAAACCGAGTCAATGGACAAGGTCTCTTTAGGGGACGTTAAACAGCAATGGTAAATCCTCCTTTCGCAATAAGCTCAAGTCATGATACAGGAGTAAAACAGTTCAATTAATTATGCACTTGCACAAGATGTAAAATTTTGTCCGGCCTCACTTCAGTATTATACGATAACACCCGGTTTAATGATCTAATTTCTCTGAGGAGGCTAAGAGATAATTATTGTCACTTTCTACCAACGCAATACGAAAACGATGCACGAATAAAGAAGTGAGCAAAAATGCATTCGTATAAGATATCAAGAAAATATATCAAATTACATCCCTTGGACTCTCTGTCAAGGTCAACTTCACGATGCTCTGATATGCATTAGAGAAAGATGTCAGAAAGAAATGTTGTATCGCCTCTAGTGCAGCAACATAGGGAAAGGTTTCTAGCTGGCCACTGCTAGCTCAAAACAGTCGCGTGAGACCGACTCTGATGTTGTTCTAGAAAAGATAAAATATAAGAAGTTGACAAATTTTATCGGAAAACGCGTAGTTTTTTTTCTCAGTGTGCAACAGGAAAAGAGCAGCCGCTGTCGAAGCTGATCAATGCATAAAACAGCACCACATATTTCTTTATCGCTTTAATAAAACACTGAAATGTTCTGCGGAACATTCGAGTGGCATCTAATACAAATAGGGCACTACTGTTTTGACAACTTACGGCTCTATTCTCTTTTGTGTGACCGACAGTTTTTGTTATCTTGATATTTTTTTCATGCACCCTACTGTTCCTATGCCATCTTTATTGACTTCCAAGGAACCCAACAGTACCCAATCATTTCTTACTCAAAATGATATTAAATTTAAAAAAAAGGTTGAACGAGAATCGAAAGCATGTAGACGTGACATTTCCCGATCGAGTATCATTTCTTTTTCCGATTTACGGCGCTTTTAAAACTTCGAAGGAGGAAAGCGCACCACTTCACGTCTTTTTTTATGATAACAAATCACGGAAAGTACGGAAAATGTGAAAGATATCAATAAATATCTCTTTAACTCAAGATGGATGTCTTATGACCTAAAAAGGTATTTACTCTTCTGCTATCAGAATCAGTTTGACGTTTAATAGAAATAGTTAACATACTGGAAATACTACAATTTTATATTGAACATCATTACAAGATCGTAGCTTCAGTACAGGAAACCATAGGCTGATCGTTTAGAATTCATTACAATAGCCTTCATCAGATTGCACCAAGTTGTGCTTGCGCAATGAACAGTTTAACATTAAGACTCTAGTTGGACGCGCGTTGACTGAAAAACATTCTTGCCTGAATTTCACCTCAAGATTCGCTTGAACTCACGCTTCACGTTTTTGAGTTAAACATTAATGGCAACTTGAATTTAGCGTCCAGACTCTTATCAACTTCACTTTACGTACGCCACTTTCGAATATCTTAGCTGTGCCTCTAATTTCACGTGTTCCTGCAAATGTCTTTTCACCATCACGTTTTTTTCTTGTTATTTTTTTTCTTTCACGACGGAAATTACTGGGTAAACTTTCTTCTGATGGTATACATTGGTATTTGAAAACCATTAAGGTTGTCTGTTGACCTAACTCAGTAAGGTTTACCTTTCTGTCTAGTCCTTCATAATTTAACCACACTACGTTAACAGGGCGGCCCGAGTGACAATTGCCCAGTTGCTGTCAGCGAGTTACCTAAAAGTTAACCAAAACTGGAATTTTTACGCATTCGCTGAACTTTTTGTCGGACTACACGAAATGCTTAAGATACCAAACTTATATAACTTTTAAAAGCGACACCATTATTTCACTAAGAAACATCAGTTTGTAAATTAAAATAACGCGTGTATTTAAAGCTATGTTAAATTAGTCAACGATTCTGGCGATAGCTGTTATATATATATATATATCATATAAAGATAAACCCGAAATTTATTGATTTATCGATCTTACATCAGATAGCATGGAATACCCGAAATATTTAACAAACATGTCTTGGAAATACGATAAAATTACCTTAGAAACACCAGTGGGCAAATAATGTTTATGTATAAAGCCATTTTAATTCAGTCAGTGACTGTTTGTCACACACCACACTAACATTTTCATTTCAAAGGTTCCGCAAATTTAATCAAAAATTAAACCGGATCAGCTTTTGCTTGCGGGGAGCTTTTATCAATATCACGGAATCAAAATAACTGCAAGCCCATTTTTCTCTTTTAAAAAATTGTGCATGACACTTATTTAATTTCAAAGCAATATATTTTCAAACTTTTATGGGTGTTTAGATTTTTTTTTCGCGTTTCTTTCTTTAGGTAAATACAATTAGAGTGCCTCCAGTTTCAATAGATATTGTTAGAATTAATGTAGTGTGGGCGTACAGAAAAAGAGCAGATTATATGCAGCTTGCAACCACTTTTGCGCTGAATTCGAAACATAAAAACATATTGCAGGCGTGAAATATTATACTGAATTTGTTTATTCGTTTTGCCATACAATCCAATCTGTTTTTAAAACATACTCGCTAAAGAATTAAAAACTAGTGGCAGATAGAGCGTTTATCTTTATGTGTTATTTTTCACACTATTTTTTTCTTAAATGGTCGGAAGTAAAGAAAATGTCTTAATTTTTCTAAAACACGTGTTTCTACTTTTGGAATATCCTTGAAACTTTAAGGGTGGAGACCTACACTTACTACTTTAAAAACAACATTTCCAAGAGAGAGATTAATTAAAGTGTCCTTATTTATATATTAAGTAATCCAAATCTATGACCTTAGGACTTATAACTCGCGTAGATGATGAGCGCGTAGTTCTCACTAATAAAAGCCTGACAAAAATGTGGAATTAATTCCCTGTTCGGCTTTTCTCAGTTGTACGGTATCGAAAACTACAATCGAAAGTTTTGATTTCTGTTATTTATCTGGAATTTTTGACTGATGAAAAGTCAGCCTGTTTCTTTATTGTTCCATTTCACAACGCACATCCGTACGTTCATAAACGCGCGTACTGCAGTCTAATCATTTGAGCCACCTCCATACAAGTTCAACCATGACTGAATAAGCGGATCGTTGGGTGTTTGCTCAAGCTTGGCATTTCTAGAAGTCTTGAGCGTATTGCTTTCCACGTAAACCGTGTTACTGCAGCTTGTAAAAAACTCTGGAAAAAGTCGCTCCACTTGATTCTGCAGTTGGCCGTCGGCTGTATGAAGCTCATATCCATGGGTCTCGCGTGACACGTGAAATGTAAACTGGCTCGCTTTGCATGTTAGGTGTGCCATATCACTTTCACATGCTTCGCCGCTCGTGTTCGCTTGTAGGGTTTTACCCGTGCTTTGTAAAATGGTCTTCATTCTGCTTATACCTAAGATTTTAAACGAAAAATTATTTACCATCGTGAAAATCGACTATATTACGGTTCGCAATGGAGGCAGCGAAGTTGTTACTTTCGAGCTCAAGCTGCAGCGAGAGGAACTATTCATACTAGTCTATGATATATTCCACCACTGTGTATGCAAGGAAAAGCAGGGAGACAGTGGTACCAGGGAATTTAGAGTTTTGGAAACTAAAACTAGATACAGCAGGTATATCTACCTTGCGGACTTGTACAATGTGCTTCCAACAGCGTCTTGATAAATGTAGCTTAGTGCTTGGACAACAAGCGCGTTTTATTACTTCTGAGCGGTTGAGGAGCTGTCTAGTTGCCATCAATTCAATCTGTCATCCAAACAGGTGGCTTAGCCGCTGGCTATGCAAAGTCAATCCACAATGCGATATTTTAACGTGACAAGTGCACAAAACGGGATATTTGCGTGTGACAGACACGTGCGGAAAGAGACTAATGGTGAAGAGAAGTATTTATTTGACCGGCTTTTTTTTCTTTTGATCCAACAGTGCGTTGTTTTTCAAAGCTGGATTTCAGTGAGTGCAGGCACGACTATTATCCTTTACGACCTTCGAATCCCGCAGTCTATACGTTTTTAATTATACTGAAGCCTGCCATCGTATTTGTTCTTCAGCCTGTCAAGTTCACTGGCAGCTACGTCTGTGTGAGTTATCATTCATGCATTAAGCAATTTTGCCCATCTGATATATCGAAATTTTTATTTTCCCTTGTGCAAGGTATACTTAGACACAGCATGCGATTTCCACTCAGTTTATTTCTGGACATGATCTCAACAAAAAGTTCTACGTCAGTCTTCTTTGTCTTCTGAGATAAACGCGAAGAAGTAGTTCACAAAGTGAAAACCTCGAGAACGTTTATTTTACGAAGCGCGAGTAAAACACTTCAACTACAAGAATCACTAGAGGAGGGCTGAGACACGTGAAAGTGACAGAGTGCCCCTAAATTAAACGTGAGTTCAGCACCGCTTTACACCTGTCGCGCGGGGATATCCTTGTGCAGCCAAGACTCTTTGGCCCATTCACATTTCATTTTGCTCGCTGCAATTAATACAAGTTTGTTGAAACGATATACGGCCAAAACGTGCGTGAATCTTTCACCTCCCTCAAAGGCTGGTCAATCCACAGATTCAGTCACCGCTAAAGGGAGTAGACAATGCAAATTCATTTATCAGCTTTAATTCACAATGGTTGTAAATTGTCAGACGGAACAATTAAGGAATGGCTTTATTGCTTTAAACGTGGCCAGAAGGGATTGTCAAATAAATGGTGGCAGAAGGCTTCCAGATCTGTATTTTGTTTCCAGGTATCTACAGTAATCGGGGACGAAATTGTAAATTCATTCTGAAATATTGATATGTAAATTATCTGAAAAATTAATATAGGTTTACTTCCTCTGATCAGGTGTTGATGAAGAAAAAATGAAAAACATTACATGTTAGCAAATTGTGTGCACTTGAGCATAGGTTACGAATTGACCCTGATGTGCATACTAATCTTTCCTCATGAAAAACGTGTAAGAAAAAAATAAAACAGCTCCGGCTTTTACTTGTGTGGGTGTGTTGAAAAAGTCACATTGAGATATTTGTGCTTATACTGCATCTAATCTTATCTCATGTACAAACGGCATATCACGCGTCACTCTTTCTTTATATATTATTATAATAAAACTTCCATGAAACGCGCAGTCTGATTGGCTAAAGCATCGTAGTTCAGGGAGCACGGGTTGATGACGGTAAATAGCTGTAGCTCCTTTCAAATACAGCTCAACAATTCCTTTCGCATTTTCAATGCGGCCAGATTCCTCTGGACTAGAGATCTTGGGATCCTTATTGAAAAATTAAACTAAAAAGAGAACTTTGAAGGCACCGTTTTTTCGCCACTCGAAATAAGCTAAAGCCCAGTTTGTGATTGACAGCTGTCTTCTCGTTAGCTCAAATTATTTAAACAATTCTTACAGGGATTCTGATTGGCTTATTTTAGCGTGCTTTGTCAGTTAACAGAGCACGCTTACGCCACCTGTATTCCTCTGTTCTGTTATAAAGCACTTAGAAAGCGGTAGAACACTCAAGAAGTAGAGAAAAACATTCGACTACGGCTTGTTGTAAAATACGCAACGCAACGCAACGCAATATTACGCAATATACGCAACGCAATGTACGCAATGTACGCAATGTACGCAATATACGCAATGTTAGCCGAAGTCAATTTGTAAAATACGCAAAACACGCAATATTCCAAAATGACGATCTGTAAAATACGCAATATACGCAATATCAATTTGTAAAATACGCAATATACGCAATATGTGCTAAACGGTTCATTCGAACAGCGGTCGACTTGCAAAAATGTCATACTGCGCATGCTTGCCGTTCCCACGAGGCGCTGAGTCATGCAATGGGTGAGTTTTGCGCTACGTGTTTGCGAAAATGCCGGGTGGGGAAGGGGGGGAGGGAGGTGTACGATTCTGATATAATTGTGACTAGCGTGGTCATTGCACTTCTAGGGGTGAAATTTGGTGGTTTGCTACCGCTAAGTGTTAAAATCTAAGATTGAAAGAAATATATTTGGAGCCCTGAAGCGATTGCCCCGTGCTTCATGAACTGATCAAATAACTTTACAAAAATGTCGAAACCAATATAACTTATTCGTCCTACATCTGCGCTGAATGCCACGACGTTTTTGTTTATATTTTTCTACAATACAAAAATGTTGATTGCGTCTACAGTGGACAAAAACAATTATACCGACAACTTCTCGCCAATGCTTTTTAATGCAACAAACAATACAACTGAAACAGTAAATGCAGTTTCGACGTGAACAAAACACAACTAAATTAGAACTGTTAATGTTTGTCATAATCTATTGCCACACAGTCAAAAGGCAAGAACCATTAATCCAAAATTGATCCAAATCGAGAACAATATCAAAAGATGACTCCAGATGCTGTTTCTGAGCTTCGGACAAACGCTCGAAAACGTGATTCTTCATAACAAGATATAACCACAACCACAGCTAAATTAAAACTTTCAATGTTTGTTACGCCTATGCCATATAGTCAAAAGGCAAGAAATTCATCCAAAATTAACAATTGTTAAAACCGTGTCTTTTATAATTTGATGCCAGGATCAATCATCAAAGATGTAAAAAGATCAAACACATACCACAAAACTCATCCATTTTCCATGACTCAGCGCCTCGTGGGAACTGCGAGCATGCGCAGTATGACATTTTTGCAAGTCGACCGCTGTTCGAATGAACCGTTTAGCACATATTGCATATATTGCGTATTTTACAGATCGTCATTTTGGAATATTGTGTGTATTGCGTATTTTACAAATTGACTTCGGCTAATATTGCGTATATTGCGTACATTGCGTTGCGTATATTGCGTAATATTACGTTGCGTTGCGTATTTTACAACAAGCCTTTTCACTTAGACTTCTTTCGTGTTCTACCGCCTCCTGCGTGCTTTACAACAGAACAGAGCATGGTCGAGGCTTCTTTATCTGTGAAATACAGCATTCAGCTGTACAATCGCTACAGTAGAAATGCTATCTACTTTTGTATGCTTTTTAACTCGTGAATTGCGTAAGCAAGCGTGGTCTGTAGTGGAGGATCAGATTGTGCAAATGAGAGGTTGCTTGATTATCTGATAGCTTTTCGTAACTCCACAGTTTTGCGGGCGCATATATCGTTTGAAATCTCTAGTGTAGCGCTAAACATGGAACTCTTAGTTCAACTAACTCAGTTTGAGGGGCCCTACTACAGTTTTGCTGGATCATAATAGCCTAACTTTTGGCGGCTCTAGGGTAATCATTTATCGGGTTGCGCGACAGTCCTCTCAAACTTATTAAATGTAATGAATGATGAAATAGTGCTTTACTGTGATATCTGTTAAAATTTTAAAATATTGGTTTTTAGTCTAGAATTATAAATGCCCAAATCTATGCGTTTTTACCGTTTTTATGACTTTATTTGTGATTTTGTTGAATTTCCTTTGGCGAAATCTTCCAAAGTTCTCACAGTACGTGGAATCCGGTAGGTTACGAATTTTAAATACGAATAGAATAGGGTTCGTAAAGGCTGTTTTTTTTGCAGATTTATGTCATTTACCGCTTCTGAAAAACTAGTCAGATGGATTTCCATGAAAAATGAGCTTTAACTAAAGTAAAATATCTATTACCAGTCTGCCAAATTTTACGGAATTTCACAGAAGGAAACCCTGTCAGAGTTGCCTTGGGGTGCTTATGTTGACGTCTTAAAATATCGAAAAACACGCTGCTGGTTTCAGAGCCGCTGTAAATTTTCGAAAATTTTAGGTGGCTTTAAACCCACTTCGGAAATTTTTAAACTTTTCAAAAAGTTGCATCTTAGTTGTCATGCGTATTACGATTCGATTATAAAATGGGGGTCACCAAGCTTAATAAGGGTTGTTAGCGTTTAAGAAAAATTTAGGGTCATATTGTTGTTACAGTTACGGTAACCTGTTACATTAAAAGGATGACCACAACTTGTTTACTAATGATTGGGAATTCCCATTATTGTGGCATCAGTTGTTAAACAGTGGTAGTATTCGTCCTTCAAAGTATAGCTGTTAGAAAAGTGCTGGAAGCTCTTGCCAGCCTCCATATCTCTCGCATTGTTTGGGCGTACGTCAATTTACGTTTAAATGTCTTGAGGCAATTCCACGTGAGTGGACTGTCAGGATCCAGATTTTTAAAAAGGGGTTGCACATTAAATTGTACCTTGTTCTACACTGTTGACAAGTTCAAGTTCGCAGAAAAATAAAATTCATCTCCCTCTTGACAACTGAACCATGTATTCAGGGGGGTCCGCAAAGTAAGTATTTAGTTTTTACAGCAAAAAAAGACAGGTAACAGGTGAATTTTTGAACTTGTAGTATCAATTTTAGAAAATACAAGGGACTTCAAACATTTGTATCAGAAAAGGTCCCTCACTAGAGTTAATACATAAGTGATACAAATTTTACCCTGAACATTTAAGAAAAATAGAAATAACGAAAGTAAGTTTCGTCGCTGATGTTACGTGACGTCCGGGAAGTTTTAATAACTTTTTTCTTTCCTAAAAGACTATATCAAAGATTGGGTGATGCTCGATATACCAAGTCAATATATGCACTATTGTCTCGTTCTATTGTGTGAAGTCTATTGTGTTTTTGTGTAAGGGATAAGTATCATTGTTGTGTTCTTTGTGACGTACCTCGAGACTTGCTATTCACTTGGTATATCGTGCACCAGCCCAAAGATTAAAAGAACATTCTTGTCACAAAGCTAGATATCCAATAGAAAGCCTTTGGTAAAAAGAAATCTCTGGTAACTGTAGCATTTCCTAAATAATAGCAGCAGAACATAGTTCTGCACTTCACGTTACTTCTTGAACTCAAGTAAAACATTTTGAAATTGAGGTTCTTCATTAAAAGCCAAATCATTACACCACAAGACCAAAGGTTCTCTCTAGTTTCTCCTTACAAGCATTTGACAAAGACAGTAGCTTTCAAGTAGGTTGTAAACGATTCTGAAATTTAATAGAAGAGGTTCTGCCGTTCTGATGAACATAGTCATTTCCAACAGTTCTTAAATTTTGTTATGTTTCCTATTACTTTTATTTTTTTGCAAAGCTATAGTTCTGGAATTTCAAATGGTCCATTGATGAAGTGAGGAACAACAACAGAAGCGTAAGAAATGTTTGAAAAGAAGACTCGTTTGGTTTCCCTCGTCCAAGTCAATAATAAGTAGTTCTGCCAACTCTGTAAAGAAACCTTGAATTGAACTAGACGGCCATTTTTGTCTATTTTCTAGCAAATAAGTTACTATTCTGGCCTGGATAGTTCGAAAGCCAGTTAGCGCTAACCCAAGATTTAAAGTTAAAAGAAGTAATATATTTTTGTGGTATAGAAATATCTTTCTTTATGGTTGTGTAGTTTAAGATGATTCAAACTCAAAACTGAAAGACAGACAACATAAACAGAAAACTGAACGAAAAAGTTACAAAACTGAACTCAAAATTCTCTCTGATCCTGCGTTAGTTAAATCATGTTTCCAGGCTCAGAGTGCCGAGAGAGGGCTCGATTGCAGGTTATACTTGATGTAAAAAGCATGTTGTGTCCCTCAAACTGTGCTCTGATATTTCTGGAGTTTTACATGAAATGCGAACCAGTTAGTTTATCTTCTATGCTTGACAATGATTCGCACAGCGCAACGTCCCCGACGTTAATTAAGTTCAACCACCTGCGAAGCAAATATGCGATTGTCAGTTCGAATGAAACCAGCTTTTTTGGGTCACACAACCACTTAACTGCATATATTTGTAAATGAACAAAAAACTTTGAACTCTAGAAAGGGCCAACGGACAAATCAAAAGTACCGGAACTTGGTAGGTTCTGATCAGCAAATGCAAAGGCTTTAAGAAACTCAACACACAAAGGCTGACGTACCGTACGGTTGGGTTTAAGTGCTATATATTTTCCAATATTTCGTCAGGCAGTTAACCCCAACCGTACAGTCAGTCTTTCTATTTTTTTTTGTTTTTTTTGCCCTATTACACTAGTATAAATCAGTCAAGTGGAAAAATTGTACAGCTCAATAAACATGCAGTAGACACAAACATGTTCATAAATGGAAAACTGGACAACTCCTTTTTCTTCTTTGTCTGTGCTAAATTGAAGTTTCAAAATTGAGTCTTAATGTAACGTCCGCGACGATGGATTGTCTCTTATTATATCACAGTCCTGATAGTTATATCACAGTCTTTACAGACCCTGGCTCGCAGATGCTGTCTTTTTTCTGTAACTACTTTAATTCGGTGTAGAAATATCCGAGAACCTCTTCAAGACCTTCCAGCGAGAGATTTTCAATGGCTTTCGGATTTTTTCTCTCCAAATATCCGCGTAGCTACGTTTCGGTCGATTTTGTTTTTGTTTTTGTTTACTACTGCTTCTTCATACCAAGCCTTTTTTGTTTGTTGTCAACGGCAAACCTGAATTTATCCGATCAAATGCGAGCGATACAATTAAAATTTAATTGTTCAGTTATCGATACAATTTGGGATAAATTGTTCAGCTTCCAAGCAATCAGAAGCGAGTATTTACGGTAGCAGTATTATTATAATTTAAACTCTCACAAACATTACTTTTACAGATGGTGGTTGAACTTAATTAACGTCGGGACGTTGCGCTGTGCGAATCATTGTCAAGCATAGAAGATAAACTAACTGGTTCGCATTTCATGTAAAACTCCAGAAATATCAGAGCACAGTTTGAGGGACACAACATGCTTTTTACATCAAGTATAACCTGCAATCGAGCCCTCTCTCGGCACTCTGAGCCTGGAAACATGATTTAACTAACGCAGGATCAGAGAGAATTTTGAGTTCAGTTTTGTAACTTTTTCGTTCAGTTTTCTGTTTATGTTGTCTGTCTTTCAGTTTTGAGTTTGAATCATCTTAAACTACACAACCATAAAGAAAGATATTTCTATACCACAAAAATATATTACTTCTTTTAACTTTAAATCTTGGGTTAGCGCTAACTGGCTTTCGAACTATCCAGGCCAGAATAGTAACTTATTTGCTAGAAAATAGACAAAAATGGCCGTCTAGTTCAATTCAAGGTTTCTTTACAGAGTTGGCAGAACTACTTATTATTGACTTGGACGAGGGAAACCAAACGAGTCTTCTTTTCAAACATTTCTTACGCTTCTGTTGTTGTTCCTCACTTCATCAATGGACCATTTGAAATTCCAGAACTATAGCTTTGCAAAAAAATAAAAGTAATAGGAAACATAACAAAATTTAAGAACTGTTGGAAATGACTATGTTCATCAGAACGGCAGAACCTCTTCTATTAAATTTCAGAATCGTTTACAACCTACTTGAAAGCTACTGTCTTTGTCAAATGCTTGTAAGGAGAAACTAGAGAGAACCTTTGGTCTTGTGGTGTAATGATTTGGCTTTTAATGAAGAACCTCAATTTCAAAATGTTTTACTTGAGTTCAAGAAGTAACGTGAAGTGCAGAACTATGTTCTGCTGCTATTATTTAGGAAATGCTACAGTTACCAGAGATTTCTTTTTACCAAAGGCTTTCTATTGGATATCTAGCTTTGTGACAAGAATGTTCTTTTAATCTTTGGGCTGGTGCACGATATACCAAGTGAATAGCAAGTCTCGAGGTACGTCACAAAGAACACAACAATGATACTTATCCCTTACACAAAAACACAATAGACTTCACACAATAGAACGAGACAATAGTGCATATATTGACTTGGTATATCGAGCATCACCCAATCTTTGATATAGTCTTTTAGGAAAGAAAAAAGTTATTAAAACTTCCCGGACGTCACGTAACATCAGCGACGAAACTTACTTTCGTTATTTCTATTTTTCTTAAATGTTCAGGGTAAAATTTGTATCACTTATGTATTAACTCTAGTGAGGGACCTTTTCTGATACAAATGTTTGAAGTCCCTTGTATTTTCTAAAATTGATACTACAAGTTCAAAAATTCACCTGTTACCTGTCTTTTTTTGCTGTAAAAACTAAATACTTACTTTGCGGACCCCCCTGAATACATGGTTCAGTTGTCAAGAGGGAGATGAATTTTATTTTTCTGCGAACTTGAACTTGTCAACAGTGTAGAACAAGGTACAATTTAATGTGCAACCCCTTTTTAAAAATCTGGATCCTGACAGTCCACTCACGTGGAATTGCCTCAAGACATTTAAACGTAAATTGACGTACGCCCAAACAATGCGAGAGATATGGAGGCTGGCAAGAGCTTCCAGCACTTTTCTAACAGCTATACTTTGAAGGACGAATACTACCACTGTTTAACAACTGATGCCACAATAATGGGAATTCCCAATCATTAGTAAACAAGTTGTGGTCATCCTTTTAATGTAACAGGTTACCGTAACTGTAACAACAATATGACCCTAAATTTTTCTTAAACGCTAACAACCCTTATTAAGCTTGGTGACCCCCATTTTATAATCGAATCGTAATACGCATGACAACTAAGATGCAACTTTTTGAAAAGTTTAAAAATTTCCGAAGTGGGTTTAAAGCCACCTAAAATTTTCGAAAATTTACAGCGGCTCTGAAACCAGCAGCGTGTTTTTCGATATTTTAAGACGTCAACATAAGCACCCCAAGGCAACTCTGACAGGGTTTCCTTCTGTGAAATTCCGTAAAATTTGGCAGACTGGTAATAGATATTTTACTTTAGTTAAAGCTCATTTTTCATGGAAATCCATCTGACTAGTTTTTCAGAAGCGGTAAATGACATAAATCTGCAAAAAAAACAGCCTTTACGAACCCTATTCTATTCGTATTTAAAATTCGTAACCTACCGGATTCCACGTACTGTGAGAACTTTGGAAGATTTCGCCAAAGGAAATTCAACAAAATCACAAATAAAGTCATAAAAACGGTAAAAACGCATAGATTTGGGCATTTATAATTCTAGACTAAAAACCAATATTTTAAAATTTTAACAGATATCACAGTAAAGCACTATTTCATCATTCATTACATTTAATAAGTTTGAGAGGACTGTCGCGCAACCCGATAAATGATTACCCTAGAGCCGCCAAAAGTTAGGCTATTATGATCCAGCAAAACTGTAGTAGGGCCCCTCAAACTGAGTTAGTTGAACTAAGAGTTCCATGTTTAGCGCTACACTAGAGATTTCAAACGATATATGCGCCCGCAAAACTGTGGAGTTACGAAAAGCTATCAGATAATCAAGCAACCTCTCATTTGCACAATCTGATCCTCCACTACAGACCACGCTTGCTTACGCAATTCACGAGTTAAAAAGCATACAAAAGTAGATAGCATTTCTACTGTAGCGATTGTACAGCTGAATGCTGTATTTCACAGATAAAGAAGCCTCGACCATGCTCTGTTCTGTTGTAAAGCACGCAGGAGGCGGTAGAACACGAAAGAAGTCTAAGTGAAAAGGCTTGTTGTAAAATACGCAACGCAACGTAATATTACGCAATATACGCAACGCAATGTACGCAATATACGCAATATTAGCCGAAGTCAATTTGTAAAATACGCAATACACGCAATATTCCAAAATGACGATCTGTAAAATACGCAATATATGCAATATGTGCTAAACGGTTCATTCGAACAGCGGTCGACTTGCAAAAATGTCATACTGCGCATGCTCGCAGTTCCCACGAGGCGCTGAGTCATGGAAAATGGATGAGTTTTGTGGTATGTGTTTGATCTTTTTACATCTTTGATGATTGATCCTGGCATCAAATTATAAAAGACACGGTTTTAACAATTGTTAATTTTGGATGAATTTTCTTGCCTTTTGACTATATGGCATAGGCGTAACAAACATTGAAAGTTTTAATTTAGCTGTGGTTGTGGTTATAGCTTGTTATGAAGAATCACGTTTTCGAGCGTTTGTCCGAAGCTCAGAAACAGCATCTGGAGTCATCTTTTGATATTGTTCTCGATTTGGATCAATTTTGGATTAATGGTTCTTGCCTTTTGACTGTGTGGCAATAGGTTATGACAAACATTAACAGTTCTAATTTAGTTGTGTTTTGTTCACGTCGAAACTGCATTTACTGTTTCAGTTGTATTGTTTGTTGCATTAAAAAGCATTGGCGAGAAGTTGTCGGCATAATTGTTTTTGTCCACTGTAGACGCAATCAACATTTTTGTATTGTAGAAAAATATAAACAAAAACGTCGTGGCATTCAGCGCAGATGTAGGACGAATAAGTTATATTGGTTTCGACATTTTTGTAAAGTTATTTGATCAGTTCATGAAGCACGGGGCAATCGCTTCAGGGCTCCAAATATATTTCTTTCAATCTTAGATTTTAACACTTAGCGGTAGCAAACCACCAAATTTCACCCCTAGAAGTGCAATGACCACGCTAGTCACAATTATATCAGAATCGTACACCTCCCTCCCCCCCTTCCCCACCCGGCATTTTCGCAAACACGTAGCGCAAAACTCACCCATTGCATGACTCAGCGCCTCGTGGGAACGGCAAGCATGCGCAGTATGACATTTTTGCAAGTCGACCGCTGTTCGAATGAACCGTTTAGCACATATTGCGTATATTGCGTATTTTACAAATTGATATTGCGTATATTGCGTATTTTACAGATCGTCATTTTGGAATATTGCGTGTTTTGCGTATTTTACAAATTGACTTCGGCTAACATTGCGTATATTGCGTACATTGCGTACATTGCGTACATTGCGTTGCGTATATTGCGTAATATTGCGTTGCGTTGCGTTGCGTATTTTACAACAAGCCGTAGTCGAATGTTTTTCTCTACTTCTTGAGTGTTCTACCGCTTTCTAAGTGCTTTATAACAGAACAGAGGAATACAGGTGGCGTAAGCGTGCTCTGTTAACTGACAAAGCACGCTAAAATAAGCCAATCAGAATCCCTGTAAGAATTGTTTAAATAATTTGAGCTAACGAGAAGACAGCTGTCAATCACAAACTGGGCTTTAGCTTATTTCGAGTGGCGAAAAAACGGTGCCTTCAAAGTTCTCTTTTTAGTTTAATTTTTCAATAAGGATCCCAAGATCTCTAGTCCAGAGGAATCTGGCCGCATTGAAAATGCGAAAGGAATTGTTGAGCTGTATTTGAAAGGAGCTACAGCTATTTACCGTCATCAACCCGTGCTCCCTGAACTACGATGCTTTA
>JAHPZR010001743.1:0-13367 GCA_019787425.1 Platygyra sinensis
TTTTTCGTCGTGCGTGACATTATAAGAACTTGTTACATATCCTTTCTGGTTCATCCAGGTTGAAGTCCATGCAATACAGTTGCTGAGTACTCTGGGATATGTAACAAAATCGTAATAGTGATTTTTCTGTCGTGCGTGACATTATAGGAACTTGTTACATGTCCTTTCTGGTTCATCCAGGTTGAAGTCCATGCAATACAGTTGCTGAGTACTCTGGGATATGTAACAAAATCGTAAAAGTGATTTTTCTGTCGTGCGTGACATTATAGGCACTTGTTACATATCCTTTCTGGTTCACCCAGGTTGAAGTCCATGCAATACAGTTGCTGAGTACTTCGGGATATGTAACAAAATCGTAATAGTGATTTTTCTGTCGTGCGTGACATTATAGGCACTTGTTCCATACCCTTTCTGGTTCACCCAGGTTGAAGTCCATGCAATACAGTTGCTGAGTACTTCGGGATATGTAACAAAATCGTGATAGTGATTTTTTCGTCGTGCGTGACATTATAGGAACTTGTTACATATCCTTTCTGGTTCATCCAGGTTGAAGTCCATGCAATACAGTTGCTGAGTACTTCGGGATATGTAACAAAATCGTAATAGTGATTTTTCTGTCGTGCGTGACATTATAGGCACTTGTTCCATACCCTTTCTGGTTCACCCAGGTTGAAGTCCATGCAATACAGTTGCTGAGTACTTCGGGATATGTAACAAAATCGTGATAGTGATTTTTTCGTCGTGCGTGACATTATAGGAACTTGTTACATATCCTTTCTGGTTCATCCAGGTTGAAGTCCATGCAATACAGTTGCTGAGTACTTCGGGATATGTAACAAAATCGTGATAGTGATTTTTTTCGAAGTGCGTGACATTATAGGCACTTGTTACATATCCTTTCTGGTTCATCCAGGTTGAAGTCCATGCAATACAGTTGCTGAGTACTCTGGGATATGTAACAAAATCGTAATAGTGATTTTTCTGTCGTGCGTGACATTATAGGAACTTGTTACATATCCTTTCTGGTTCATCCAGGTTGAAGTCCATGCAATACAGTTGCTGAGTACTCTGGGATATGTAACAAAATCGTAATAGTGATTTTTCTGTCGTGCGTGACATTATAGGCACTTGTTACATATCCTTTCTGGTTCATCCAGGTTGAAGTCCATGCAATACAGTTGCTGAGTACTCTGGGATATGTAACAAAATCGTAATAGTGATTTTTCTGTCGTGCGTGACATTATAGGCACTTGTTACATATCCTTTCTGGTTCATCCAGGTTGAAGTCCATGCAATACAGTTGCTGAGCACTCTGGGATATGTAACAAAATCGTGATAGTGATTTTTTTCGTCGTGCGTGACATTATAGGAACTTGTTACATATCCTTTCTGGTTCATCCAGGTTGAAGTCCATGCAATACAGTTGCTGAGTACTTCGGGATATGTGACAAAATCGTGATAGTGATTTTTTTCGTCGTGCGTGACATTATAGGCACTTGTTACATATCCTTTCTGGTTCACCCAGGTTGAAGTCCATGCAATACAGTTGCTGAGTACTTCGGGATATGTAACAAAATCGTAATAGTGATTTTTCTGTCGTGCGTGACATTATAGGCACTTGTTACATATCCTTTCTGGTTCACCCAGGTTGAAGTCCATGCAATACAGTTGCTGAGTACTTCGGGATATGTAACAAAATCGTGATAGTGATTTTTTTCATCGTGCGTGACATTATAGGCACTTGTTACATATCCTTTCTGGTTCATCCAGGTTGAAGTCCATGCAATACAGTTGCTGAGTACTTCGGGATATGTAACAAAATCGTGATAGTGATTTTTTTCGTCGTGCGTGACATTATAGGCACTTGTTACATATCCTTTCTGGTTCATCCAGGTTGAAGTCCATGCAATACAGTTGCTGAGTACTTCGGGATATGTAACAAAATCGGGATAGTGGTTTTTCCGTCGTGCAGTTAGCCTGCGTAGCTGGCGGGATTTCGTGCACGAGTGCTTTTGTTTTGGTAGCGAAGCCATGCACACGAGTGGCAAAGCCGTGGATTGCTATTTTTTATTATTATTTTTTTTTGTCGTGCTGCCTCCAGAATTGCTTCGCATTAGTTTACTTATAAACAATTAGATTATAAGCTCGTGATTTCTATCGCGCATAGAAATCGAGAGGCTTTTGAAAAAGTCTATAGAATTTTTGAGAATTTCTGACTGCCCGCAACATAATGGGATTTAATTTTCAAAGTGTCTGTACACATGATCTTCGAGTTCGACTGCCCGACAGCCGGAATAAAATTATCTTTGGAATCGCCGGCAGACTTACCTAGGAGAATACTTAAAGAGGTTTGAATTGGGCTTTCCGTGGAAAATCTGGGTCGATTTCCCGAAACGCCGACTAAATGCCTTGTATGTTTTTGACACATTTTAAATTAAATGATGTAATTGTGTTACAGTAAATGCACTTTCACACTTAAGGATTATGACACATTCGTGCAAAACTTGACGCGTTTTGAGGAACACAAACGATCACCGCCAGGGATATGATTACACTGGAATGTTACAAGCCACTGGATATCCCGTGGAGATCATAGACTAAAAGTTCGAGATCTCCACGGGATCCCAGGTCTGTTTTTTGGTTGCTAAGAACGTCTGGCTCGTTATGACCAAAAAACCAAACTTTGACCGAAAATTATTCAGTCCTTACTAACCTTGTTGCGCAAGCGGCGGAAATCAGATCTTGCAAAAGGATATTTCCCGCCTGGTAATTGATATGAGCTCTATTGTTAAAGTAAAATGATCCTTCCCTTGATCCATCAACAGGTCATTAATTTTCCGACATGTTATGTAATTATCTCATTACACCAGAAGAACGCCCTAAAGTATATTTTCCTTCATATCTCGAAACAAAAATTTCAGCGAATGAAGCGCACATTTTGAGTTCGTTTTGGGCGAATTTTCAATGTTTTTCGCTGAAATTGGGAGAGAACGTTGTCCGATAATTGGACAAAAAAATGGTGTCGGGGAATTTTTATTTTTTGCTTCTCTTAAAAGTTATGGCTATTTTAGTGAAGAGAATGCATGTCTTTTAACCTTTCAAAGTTTAATTGCGTGTCAGTAACAAACCGGACAAGTAATCAAAATTTCCCGACACAGTTTTTTAGAGAAAGGTGTCAAGAAGACCTAGCGGTATTAAACACGTTCTCCCGCTCAAATCCGACGGGAAACGAACTTGATTAGTGAACCTCTATACTTTGAGAAATAACGCACTATATTCGGGAAACCTTAATTGTTCTACGTTAGTGAATAAACCGTCGTAATCTACAATTATTAAGCTTTCAGAAAATATATACTTTAGTAGGGTTTGCGTCAACCGTGCGACCGTAAAGCGGCGCCAAAGAATGATGGTCATTTGGGGTACACTGATACCTTAAACTTGGTTGGATAGCTTTTCATTCATGAACATTTCAGCTGAAATGTTTAGATTTTTAATCTGATCAATATAAGAAACTCGCCCCAGTGCTCTCACGTTTCTGCAATGGGCTATTGAGAGGGTCTATTATAAGGCGTGGTACATTCCGTAAACCGCCATATTTTGTTCCTTCGAAACCGCAAACCGCTTTCGTTTTCTTCTAAAAATCGACACCGCCCTACAGGAAGGACGATTATCCTCAAAACCCGACATTTCTGCTTGAACGCGTCTTACGCCTGAGCAAGCATTGTTTTCCACTGTTTGTGTGAGATAATTATTCAAAACTGGATCTGTTTTAGGTCTCGTGGGGATTCGGTGAAGTACATTATGGAGCGCCGTTTGGTGTTTGCGGAACAGCTTCTACAAACCATAGTTTTGATACTACTTCCATGCACTGTATCAATTCCAAACTTCGCACATCCCTAGCTTAGATTTAAGCCTTAAATCTCCCGGGTAAACCTAAGTTCTGGAGTCGCTCATTCACGAGAAAAACCGTGGTGAACTTTCATGAGGTGTTTTTCCCATACTAAAACAAGTGAAATAAGCGAATTTTAGAAGCCGAATTGATACCACTTTTCCGTTACCAAATGGTGTTGAAAGGGTCTTGATTGGTGACTAGAGACCTCTTCTCAAAAAGCCGGGGTAAACCTAACCGCAACAATGGTTTCGGTTTTCGTAATGGAGTGAAATGTATACCATGTTTCACTATTTTTTACCATTTTCTTTGTATTTTGGTTCTTTTGTCTGGCCACCGCTTTTCAAATTTCGCGCTGAGTCGTATATAAAATCCGGATGTGTCGCGGAATTCTGAGCGATGCGATCCTTTAACAGCACGTAGCAAATTATTTGCGATATGCTAGCTCAATAATCGTATTTCTCGTCACAAAGACCACAAGATCTTAAGAACAGAACAAATTGTTTCTATAACTCCATTCAGTAACCAGCGAACAAAAGGTTTTTGACGTCTAATGGGCTGTTCACAAACACAAAGATTGCTCGAGATGTTTATAACGAATTGTAAAGGTACAAGTTTTTAGGGCTGGGTGTGTTGTCTGTTCTTAATATGTGGTTGTTCTAACATGGATTTACGGACAAAACAAGCTTGTGAAATTTACGTTACATTTACCATGGAATGATCTCAACCAAGGACAGAGGCCTTCTGCTCTGCGCCAGGGATCTAGCAAGCCGATCCAGCAGTGTAAATTTAAGACCATTGGATGCTATTTTTGTGTTCAGGGCCTCACAATACATCCCTCTCTAATGCCGTGAAAAAGGTCGCTGTTCTTAAGTATCATCCTCACGATGTAGTCGCTTGTGACGAGAATGGGCATGTTTCAAGTCATTTTCATGCGATGAGGTCGGATGGTAGCACGATGCTTCCCTGTCGTTTGGCTAGCTTTTAAGACTGAATATTTTTAAATTCAGTCGTTATGTGCTGAAATGAATTCCCTCGCTCACTTCGGTGGTTGGTTGGTTGGTAGGCCGATCAGTCGTAAACATTTTTTTGTAATACCTCATCTCAGGCTCAAACTACATTCACTTCGCCGAATTATAAGTTGCTAAAGAATGGTAGAATTGAAGGACTGTAAGTCTTGTGCAAAAAACAATTTTATGAATAGAATTAAGCCTTACGATATCAATAAAAAAACCAACGCTTACCGAAGTAGCTCTTTCAGCTGCTGCAATTTGTGCAAGGACCGAGGGAGCTTTATACGAAATTTTTCCTTAGGGATAAAATCCTTTGGTGCTGCCCCAAGCTTGTAAAATAAGGCAACACATTCAATTATATCGGCATCCGCCACATGGTCCGCCATCTTTCCACGTCTTTTCGTGACCCTTTCGAAGCTTTGAAGCCTGGCCTTATATCCAATTACCTCCCCAACCCTCCCCACATGGCCGGAGACACAGAAGGAAGCCCTGACTGACTTGGTCTAGCCTTAAAAGGCAATCCTTTGTTAAAGAGAGAAGCTTTAAGCAAGATAAAGTTACCTCTCAGTCTTCTGAGCCTCTTAACTCTGTTTGAATAACCGCCACAAAAACACGGAAAAACCGAAAGCCGCGAGCTAAATTTATGATTTCCCGCAACCGCACGATAATTTCTTAACCGTAAACCGCCAGATAAATGTGAATGAAACCGCAAACCGGCACGCAAAATTGGCTTAAACCGCAAACTGCCAGACTATAATAGACCCTCTATTGAGCGAGTCATTTTGCTATTTTTGTGTGTTGGTTCTTGGGTTGGTGTGTCATAATTTCGCTACACATTGATGACGATCGAGTTCTAATAAGGACGAAAGAGCTGTTCTCGGTTCTTGACATATTGTTTGTCTCGAAACATCATTCACGTAGTATAAGCTTTGAAGTCGAACGTTGTCGGCACTATTTAAATCAAAATACAGGACGTAGTTTTGCCTCTGTTCATTCCAAAAAAGCTCAAACCGCCCCCACTCCCAACCCCTCCACCCCCTCGAGGCATTAGAGAATTTGTTTTTAGAAGGTGGTAAATGACTCACTGTGCAACAGCTGGAACATACAAGGTCCCCAAGGGAGGGCCATGCAATTTTCTCACCCGTGGGATAGTGTCAAAATTATAATTTAAAGCGAAAAGGCCGAACTCTAAAATAACGTGAAAATAGCATTTTTTATTAGTTAAATAGCGTTTAAAGTTTGATTATGGCTGTTATTCCCACTCTCGGCAATTTGTATAAAGGGTATATATTGAGACAGCTTCAAACATGGTAGAAACTAGTGCACACCAGTCTCCGCTAAGACAAGACTGCGAAGGCGATGTTCCGTTTTTAGTTTAGAAATGTCGATAATTTATCTGTAGAGGTTTATATTAAGCCTTCTAGACCTTTTCTCTTAACGAACGACTCCCACAATCGTTGGTTCTTGCCTCTATTCTATTGCACGCGCAAGCCTAACATTAATATTTTTGGCTGTTGGCGGTGCAACAAATTTCCAGTCGGTTAAATCCAAGAAAAATAATTAACAGTTACTTACTTCACATAAGGTTAATTTAAATAAAAATAAAAACCGTTCAAAAGATAAATTCCAATTCGGGTCACATTGATCTTTTTTAAGCAAGACATGGGGAGAAATGTCTTACCCAAATTCATAGAGATTTGTATGGAGACGCCATGCTGGAGTCCATCCTTATGAACTCCGGCATAGCTGGAAACAAACAGAAGTATCTGTCACTGAGTTTTGCTACAAAAGCGTGAATTTATTCCTCGAGGAACTCAAAATCATAAAAATAATACATTTTTTCTAATACATAAACTGTTCAGATCGGCCAAATTTTCCGAAATAAGTCGCTATTTTAAACAAAACTAGAACCACTACGTGGAACTTACCGGGGCCCAGTGGGACACAGGATTGCATAAATATAGTTAACCTCTCGCACTTCCCCCCCCCGCCCTCTTCTGTGGAGGCTAATAATGACGTAACTCACAATCAGAGACAAAAGACTCTCAAAGTTTTTTGTCTCCCCAGCAGTACGCATACACAAGATGGTTGCTATTGACATGTAATTGATGTGATACAGATCTAAAGAAACAATCACCTGCACCGCCAACATCTGTTTAATTGATTGTAAACCAAGTTCACCTAACCTTGACTGCATCAAAATCTTAGAGGAAATAGGAGAGGTCCACTGCATTGTTGAGCTGTGATTTTGCATAAAAGGTTCAAATTATTACTTCATGATGGTCAGTGTTGTATTGAGTAGGTCCTGGATTCTTCTCAACATCTTTACTTAGTTTGAAATTCACATAATTGGTCATATGACTCACAAAATTGCAAGAAAACAATGATAAATATTGACGTGCTTTACATTTTAGTTTCATTATCTTGTGATATTGTGATAATGCCTGCTAAAGAAAGACAACAAATAAGCTTTCTTGGGTATAGCCATTTTATTTAAGTTAATTATCTTTGGATCGCGTTTGTTATTACATTTATATCGAGCCTTAATTTCTCAGGCTAACTTATGTCGTGCATGATAAATTTTCTCACCTTATTAACATAGCGATGGAACTTTGAAGACTTCGGTATCTTAATCGTTGCAATCTTTTTGAAGACAAATTTCTACACTAGCACATCTACGCCTTGTCGCACATTTTTAAAGATGATATAAAGTTAGCTTTGATAAGTGTTCGCTTTGATTCTCGATAAGTTCCACCAGGTTTCGCGATGGAAGGTTCACTCTTAAGTGATCGCACGTAAATTTTGTCTCTCCAAATATTCGCTCCTAAATTTTCGCTCATAAACTAGAGTAGTCTTATCCGTTAGATCTGACCCTAAAGCCCTGACCAAACGGAGCAGCAAGTAGTCGCAAGTGAACGCAAGTTGAGCTTGCGTAGAGACTTGCGTTGGGTGGCCAAACGGACTCGCAAGTTTCCTCGCAAGTACACGCAAGTCGCAAAAAAAGACATTTTAAGGCAGACTATCCTCTATTTCATAGGCTAATAATAGGTTAATGGACGTTCAACTTGCGTTGACTTGGGTTGGGTGGCCTAGCCTGCGAACGCAGACGTATTTCCGGCTGTCGGTTGTCTCCGCCGAAAATAACGTCTGCGAACTCGAGCCACGAGAACGATTTCCGTGACGTCAGCGCTCAAAAACCAATCACATTTCACCTTGCATATCTGAAGAGGTAACACACAGAGATCGTGCGTGGAGCTCTCGCAAACGCGTGTCAAAAAATTGCAAAGGATAGGTTCAGGGAAGTTTTCGGGTTTGATAGCCTCAATAAGCATCAAGAGGAAGCCTTGCGATTTGTTTTTGAATCGACGAGCGATGTTTTTGTGAATCTTCAGCTGGAGTTGGAAAGTCTGTTGTATTTCAGGCTTTGCCTATTGCGTATTCTTGTGTGGATTTATAAACTCGTGAGAAGAACATTGTAATCGTTGTTTCGCCGCTGATTAACCTTATGAAGGACTCTTAAATTCACGTAGAATAAGCGCAATATCGCACTCAGTGATGTCAGGTCCGTGTTAGAGATCAGGGCAGTCGAAAATGGTAGAGTAGACAGGCTTAACACAACTCCCACTGTTTCGTGATGTGAGAAGAAAACAACCTAAAACATTTGCCAAACAAGATCATTATACAGCAACCTAGAATTTAATTCCAACACGGTAACCTGACGGTTACAAAACACTAACGCCTGTTGGATCCTAGTAATGCAACAAAATAATGGAGGTGCACTCTTCTAAGAAACTACAATAGCCTCGAAAGGACTCGGATATGAGACCTGCATAACCGTCCGTGATAAACATCATGAAAGATTGTCCTTTAAGGTCACCACAGGCTAATAAACAAAAGGTCACGGTAATAGAGAATCGAAGGTCACTGATCCGACCGATTCAATAGTTGCAACATAAATGAGCCAATAAACTTAAATAAAAATTGCCACAGAGGTAGCAAACACAACGGCATTAAGATTCTACTTAAGGCTCCACTGAGAACTGAATAAATTATTCCGTTGAGCAGATCGGAGGCCATAATTCACTAAGAGGCTAACGTTTGCGGGCCTGCATGTTACTTTATACAAATGTAGCACAATAGAGAATCAACCAATTTGCTGAGAGAAATATACAGAGAACCACCTTTCATAGGAAAGGTAAACTAAGACATCTTTGTTAGAGCTAAACTCAGGTCACAGATATGTCACATCACGCGCGAAAGTGTCGTGCTTTGATGATAAACGGACAGATCGACTTCAGTTGAACGCAGAATCAGTGAGTGAATGGCCACTGCATTTTTCCAAACCTTTAAACACCTTTATCTTTTCTTCTCTGGAAGCTTTTGCCGCCTTGCAAAGCAAACAAACCTCGGAAGTTAAAATCTTCTTCGGTGTTTCGATGGCGCTCATAGCTCATTGCGAACAAATTCATGATTCTAAAATTATCACCGGCTCCCGCGGCGTCACGTGTGTATGCGAGTATCATATTCTATCGGTGAATTTTAATGGTCAACAACAAAACAAAAGTTTTGACGTCACGGAAATCAATCTTTGACTCGAGTTCGCAGACGTTATTTTCGGCGGAACCAGTGACAGCCGGAAATACGTCTGCGTTCGCAGGCTATGGGTGGCCAAACGGTGAAAAACTTGCGTCGACTTGCGTGCAAATTTGATCTCGGCCAAAGTTTGCGCAAGTCATCGCAAGTCAACGCAAGTGCGCGCAAGCCCTGGCCAAACGGAGTCGCAAGTAGACCCAAGTTCTCAACTTGCGTCTACTTGCGACTCCGTTTGGCCAGGGCTTAACACGGGCTCTGAGTGGCTCTCTGAGCCCTGATTCTTATGCAAATGAACCCTAACCTTAACCCAAGATGGCGTCCCTCAACCCTAATGACGTCACCTTGGTGACGTCATCCTTTCCCTAGTTCCCCTCTGAGGTTTCCTCTAGTTCCCCTCTGAGGTCCCTTTCATCCTGAACATCATGGAGGGGCTCTAATGAGGCTTCCTTCAAAGCTTGGGATTTTCCCGTTCCAGGAGGACCAACGAAAACCATAAACAGGTTGCACGGCATCTCCTGTGGGCCACATCTGATGGTGCTTTTACCAGCGGTGAGGTAGGCGGTGGTTGCGAGGAGGCAGGGCACAAGATAACCAGGACAAGAATCAATCGAGGCGGCCTTCTTTTTTACAAACTCTCCAACGCTTGGCGTGAAGAGGTTTTCGTAGTTAAACGGCAGTGAAATAAGACGGCGATTCAGCTGAGCCCAAGTAACTTCGTGTTGTTTTGCAACCTTAGCTAATTTCGACATGTTGATCTGACGAATGACTGATGGCAACTATTACGTTGTGGTGAATCAGTGAGGGGAGATAACAAAATGTGTATAGTAAATTTGCATAGCAATCAGATCCAATGGCTTAGTAAGACTTCTGCAATTTGTAAAGAAACCACAATAGCATGTATAAATGTATTGTTTGATGATTGTCGGAACGGGCACTAAATTTGCGAAGGAGATTAAGTAATTCATTTAAACAAAGGGTGTGAAAATCGGAATCAAAAAAACACCAGTAAACACCGAAGCAATTGATATCAATTCAATAGCGTTGGTATAATTTATGTAAGCGGCAAGTGATGCTAAATAAGGCCATTAAGATTTACTACAATGCCAGCAAAGGCGGTAGATAAATGAACAAATTAAAAAGAAATTTAAGTATTTCGAATGCCGATTGAACGTTGTATCATTTCAGGTTATAAGAATATGTCCGTTCCGTTTAATTAGGACTATCGAGATCGTTCTGTGATGTACACAGTAAGTCGGAAGAGAAAAGCTGAGGTCCAGGTGGGCTGTCCTTTTGTAGTCTCCTTCGCAGCCGCTCGGGCCGGAGTCACGCAACGCTCCCCGTCCCCAACGCGGCTGCTTCAAACCGACACACATTCCTTTCTCGGAAATAAACCAATCAATGTGTGGCTTTCATTTGCTTGCGAATGTTCGCGCCTGTGATTGGTGCAGCGTATACAATGACAACTAAACAAGCAAACAAAAGCGCAAAACCCCGAGAAAGGAATGTATGTCGGTTTGAAGCAGCCGCGTGGGGACGGAGAGCGTTACGTGACTCCGGCCCGAGCGGCTGCGAAGGAGACTTGTCTTTTTGCGAAGCGGAAAGATGTTGGTATCCAATGCTCGGAGTCTAGAGGCAGTTATGGACGGAACGAGGAATCTACAATTCTGACTTATGACCAACTTAGAGAAAAGTACTTATGGAACAAAGATCACACACTATATTGGTTAAAGGAAGAAGTACTAATTACATCGAGGCGAGTCTGTGATGTCTGTCAATCTAGCATGAACTGGGCTGAATGTGATGACCGTTCGGATGGCTTTGTATGGCAGTGCCGCAAACAGATCGGAAAGAAAAGACATCGAGTTGAGAAGAGCATAAGAGAAGGCAGCTGGTTCGAAAAATCCAACTTCTCAATAGAGGAAGTGATAAAGTTTACATACTGGTGGTGTCAGGGACTTGACCACTGGCAAATTAAACAGCAGCTCGGTCTGGGATCACACACAGCTGTGGATTGGGACATGTTTTGCCGAGAATTATGCGAGGTTACAATCTTTGAAAAGAGGGAAAGACTTGGAGGACCTGGAAAAGTTGTGCAGATCGATGAGTCGAAAATAGGGAAAAGAAAGTACCACCGTGGACACGTTGTTGAAGGCCAATGGGTTTTCGGAGGAATAGAGCAAGATTCCCGGAAATGCTTTATTGTAACAGTCGAGGACAGAACCGAGGCTACACTCGTAAGCCATATTCAGGAGTGGGTAGAGCAATGAACGACAATTGTCAGTGATTGCTGGAAGGGTTATGTAAACCTGGAAAAATATGGATACGAACATAAAACAGTGAACCACTAAGTAGAGTTTGTGAGCCCCGAAGGTTACGACACGAACAAAATTGAAGGACACTGGAGGCAAATGAAGGTCAGTCTACCAACACACGGAAGAAAAAAGGAACACTACGCTTCATATCTTGCCGAATTTCTTTGGCGTTACATCAACAGCGGGAAGGATTTGTTCTTTGTGTTTTTAAAGCACGTTGCAAGTGTTTATCAATTTAAAGATTTGGGCCAAAACACCGTGAGGAACGATAAAATTGAACATTCATAAACTTGCCCAAGTTTCGGCATTTCTATCCAAGTTAAAGTCGCCGTTTATTTGGTAATTGGTTTTCGAACTACGAGGTCGGGAGAAAGATGAGGTTTTTCACGGTTTTAGAACGAGAAATTTTGCGTTCATAGACAGAAGTGTAAAATGTAATGGTTTTGTTTGTGGAATTACTTACCCATTGATGTTTCAAGAACTAGGAATATAAATTTAATTTTCTCTTTCATTACTAATTCATTAGGTCATTAAACTTAGACTATTTATCACAGCTTACTGCGTTTATCACAGCTTACTGCGTACCACGTAGCCAGCATATAATATACAAATATGGTCTCTTGTCTGTGGAATTACTTTGGCTTTGACGCCTAAAAGAACGAGAAATGCACAATATTAAAAGAACGAGAAATGCACAATATTCTGTCTATGTTGTCACCGCGTACCGCGTAGCCAGCCCATAACATTGCTGCGCCATTTTGAATTCATTTCTGTGTAGAATTAATTTAATTCTTATTTCTTTGTTATCACCGCGCACCGCGTACCGCGTAGCCAGCCCATAACATTGCTGCGCCATTTTGAATTCATTTCCCTGCACAGCATTCATGAATTAATTTAATTCTTATTTTAATTAATTATTTTCTGCGTACCGCGTAGCCGGCTACGTGGAATTTACTTCGAGTGGCGGGGTATTCTGCAGTTAAGCCTCATATTTTGCAAAAGACAGCACATGAAATGGTATGTCGCCATTGATATCAATGTATATAAGTTCTTTCTTGGTAAACTCATACAATAAATAATGGTCAAAAAAGAAATCATCAAAGGACATTGTTTCTGGCCTCGTCCAATATTCTTGAAATAAATAAATAAATAAATAATTCTGTCCAAACAAAGTTTATCCATTTCACACATGTCTTTCGGATCATATCTTCTTGACATCTTGAAGTAAAATGATACTGTGAACTTTAACAAAGCTAATAAATTGTCAATAAAAAAGACGTATTTTGTAATAAAGAAAAAAGGAAAAACAGAAATAGAAAAAAACTTTTTTACTTATGTCACATGTAGGATTGGAACTCCCGACCTCTCGTATGTATAACAAACTAGCCGCATTAACTAACACCGCCTCTGTAGTACAATGGATAGTATCCTCGACTGTCGCTCGAGAGATCGGGGTTCGGTTCCTCGTAGGGTCGTTTTTACAGAGCTAATAGATTGTTTATGAAAACGAAAAAGATGAATTTTGTAATAAAATAAAGATAAAGAAGAAAAAGAAAAAAA